>JAJOZX010004621.1:42500-160000 GCA_023014485.1 Bathynomus jamesi | reverse complement strand
TATATATATATATATATATAAAATGCAACTTAGAATAGTCCCCTGAGGTAACTTTTATGTAATGACTGACTGTGCATGGAAAAAGGAACCCTTCTGGGATATTAAAGCCACGATGGTCCGAATAAGTAATAATAAATGGCAAATGCAAAAGTTTTTCTTTTTCATGATGGAAGCCCAACGCGGGCAACGAGTCACTAGCAAAGAGGCCCCAAAATATAGCTTCTCTCACCAGCTATGTGCTTAATAGATAGGACCCAGCTTCGGGCAGGGTCTAGGGTTTAAAGCTAACCTAGACAACTACATTCAGAACCTCAATATATGCAAAAAACGTGTTGCATTTAAGTCGAATTGAGTAAATGCAACGAGTTTCTTGCGTATATTGAGGTTCTGAATGTAGTTGTCTAGGTTAGCTTTAAACCCTAGACCAGGGGTGGGCAACCTTTTTAAGTGAGCGTGCCAAAATCGTCAAATCTTTGATGCAAAAGTTAATCTTTACCATTTTTTAGCAGAAAACATTAAGTTAAAATATAAAACTCAGCGAAGAATTTGGATATTTATTTATTTTAATTTTTTTTAAGGTGAGCCCGGGGAATCGCGTGCCGGAAAAAAGTCGTTGGCGTGCCACGTCTGGCACGCGTGCCAAGGGTTGCCCACCCCTGCCCTAGACGCTGTCCCAAAGCTGGGTCCTATCTGTTAAGCAGATAGCTGGTGAGAGAAACTATATTTTGGGACCTCTTTGGTAGTGACCCGTTGACCGCGTTGGGCTTCGATCATGAAAAAGAAAAACTTTTGCATTTGCCATTTATTTATTATCACTTATTCAAAACATAGTGGATTTAATATCCCAGAAGGGTTCCTTCCTCCATGCACAATCTGTGTATTGCATATACATGTGTGTAGGCAACTGAGCAGTAGTGAGGTCGAGTGTGTGATAATCACAGATGTAGTGGGGTAATGTGTTTGTGAGGTAACACATTTTGTCCTCGAAACATTAAAAAGTTTACCTAAAAAATTTAGAAAAACCTTTACTTTCGGAAAAGAGATATGTTGGTCCTGATTAGGTTAGCGTACCCTAGGTTAGGTTAAGTTAGGTAGGTTAAATTAGGTTATGTTAAATTAGGTAGGTTAAATTAGGTTAGGTAAGTTAAGTAGGTTAAATTAGGTTTAGTTTATTAGTTTTTAGATATACAAATTTCAAAAGGGTCGGTACCTTGCTTATGTGGAGATGTGTGTGTGTGTGTGTGTGTGTGCGCTCCCTACGGAATCGCGACAATCTTTACGATACACACAGAGCCCATCGTGACACGAAAGTGCGAATCATGACATTAGCAGTGTCACGGTGGTTTATATAGATATGATCTTTAATTATGAATAATAATAATGATTGGGGTTGTTTAACTTCCTTCGCAACATCTAAGGTCATATGACGGAGGGGACCTACAGCTTTACGTGGGATCCGAACCACGGGTCGCTACGGAATCTGGACACGGAGGACGGTCTCCCATCCAACTACTACCCAGACCCAATGTCGCTTAACTTCGCTGATCAACGGGAAGCGGTGTTACGACATTGGCTACGACGTAGCCCTTTTATTATGAAAGGAGATATAATTAAGGTTAGGTTAGGTTAGGTTTGGTTTGGTTAAATTTATTAGTTTTTTAGATTGGGTAAATGTCGTGATACAGAAATAAATATGTGAAAATGTCGCGGTTTTGTAGATAGCCAAACCTCTGTGTGTGTGTGTGTGTGTTTTTCACGAGAATTTGTATAGCCCTTATATTCATTCTATAGACTGTTTGAAAGACTAAATAATGTAATATTCAGGAGTGTAGGGTATAATCTGGGTATAGTGGAGAATAGAATGGAAAGTGATAAGCAGACAATGGCTGTCATTCTCTCTGCGAAAAAATTGATGCTAATGTTATTCGCATCACTTGTATAACCTCCAGAAAAAATATGCAAAAAATGGAGGTAGAGGATTCATCTCGTCGAAAAAAGGAAACGCCAAGAATGTTAAGAGAAGAGGAAGGATTGAGTTGTGTATTGCTAAAAGTAAGGGGGTAGTCGTGTGGAAGATTGTGACGAGTAGACAGATGGAGGAACTGAGTTTTTGAGGCATTGAAAGCCACAAGGCTTTCTCTGCCCTAATAAGAGATAGTAGAAAGATCAGAGATCAGTTGCTCCACAGCCGCCCCACGCGAATCATAGAGTGACTGTTGAGAGGGACGCTTTGGGAAGCGGGTGGAGAAGTGAAGAGTGGAATCATCGGCATAGGAGTGAACAGGACAGGAAGTGCGAATTAATAGTTCATTAATAAATAAAAAGAAAAGAGTGGATGACAGGACAGAACCCTAGAACCCTGAGGAACACCACAATTGATAGCTTTAGGAGAAGAACAGTGACCATCTACAACCGCAGCTATAGATCAGCCAGAAAGGAAATTAGAGATGAATACACAGATAGAAGGAGAGAAACCGAAGGACAGCAGTTTCCAAATTAAAGATTTGTGCCAGACTACCAAAAACGTTCGAGATGTCTAGAGTAATAGCAAAGGTTTCGCTGAAATCCCGAAAGGAGGATGCCCAAGAGTCAGAGAGATATGCAAGAAGATCGCCAGTCGAGCGTCCCTTGCAGAATCCATACTGACAATCTGAAAGAAGATTGTGAGAAGAGAGGTGTTTAAGAATCTTCCTACTAAGGATAGATTCAAAAATTTTGGAAAGGCAAGAAATCAAAGCAATTGGACGATAGTTGGAGGGTTGAGAGTGGTCACCCTTCTTTGGGACAGGCTGAATGAAAGCGAACTTCCAGCAGGAAGGAAAAGTATCGGATGAGAGCAAAGACGAAAGAGTTTGCCTAGGCAGGGTGGCAGCACTGAAGCACAGTTCTTAAGAATAATAAGAGGAACACCATCAGGACCGTACGCCTTCCTAGGGTTGAGCCCAGAGAGGACAGAAAAAACTTCTTTGGAAGAGATTCTAATTTCAGACATATAAAGTCAGAGGAAGGAAGAGATGGAGGAACAGTATCGGAATCGTCCATGGTTGAGTTGAAAGCGAAAGTTTGAGCGAAGAGTTCAGCTTTATCAGGAGAAGAGACGGTAAATGAGCCATCAGACTCGAAACGAGGAGGGAAAGAAGAGAAAGTAAAGTTGATGAAGAGGTTTTTAACTAAGTGCCAGAAAGAACGAGAATTGTTAGAATTGGATAGGTTTTTACATTTTTGTCTGATGAAGGAATTTTTGGCTAGTCGAAGAACAGATTTTGCACGATTCCTGGCAGAAATATAAGCTGAGTGAGAGTCAGGAGTTGGATGGCGACGGTACCTTCTGAAAGACCGCTCTGTTGAGGATAATATTAGAACAAGTAAAGTTAAACCAAGGTTTTTTTTTGCATCAGTGGTAGGAATAGAATATGTAATGTACGCCTCCATGCCCGAGAGAATCACCTCCGTGATGTCTTTAGCACACTGGAAGGGCCCCGGCCACGGAAGCAGTAATCATTCCACGGAAAATCACAGAAGTACTGCCTAAGGGCCTCCCAATCAGCAGCGCCAAAGTGCCAAAGTTGCCTCCTCTTGGGAGGATCCAAAGGCCGGATCGGAGTGATAGGACAGGAAACAGATATAAGATTGTGGTCGGAGGAGCCCAATGGAGAAAAAAGTTTCACAGAGTAAGAAGAAGGATGAGAGGTAAGAAATGAATCCAGAATATTGGGCGTATGTCCAAGGCGATCGGGGATACGAGTAGGGTGTTGTACAATCTGCTCTAGGTCATTTAAGATAGAAAAGTTGTAAGCTAATTCACCAGAGATGTTAGTGAAATGGGAGGAAAGCCAAAGTTGGTGGTGAACATTGAAATCTCCTAAAATGGAGATTTCAGCAAAGGGAGAGCGGAAAGAATGTATTCCACATCGGAAGTGAGGTAGTCAAAGAATTTTGGATAGTCAGTAGAATTAGGAGAAAGGTAAACAGCGCAGATGTAATTAGTTTTAGATTGCCATGTAAGTCATAGCTAGAGGGTATACTGTAGAATTTGGAAGATTCGAGTTCGAGAATACGAGAACAAGTTAGGTCATTGCGTACATATACGCAACATCCACCTTTTGAGTGAAATTGTGTATAGAGAAAGTAAGAAGGTACAGAAAAAGGGTTGTTGTCAGTCGTCCTGGACACCTGAGTTTCAATGAGGAAAAGAAGATGAGGTTTAAAGGACGAGAGGTGGTGTTCATCAGATTGAAAATTTGAAAAAGGCCACGAATGCTGTAGAAATTAATGAAAAGTAAATCAGGCATATTGTTTGATCGATCTCCATTGTCAGAGTTCTGAAAAAGAAGAAACAGTATGTTACAAAAAGCAAAAACAACGACCGGCACGCTCAGAATTTGAAAGTGAGTGTATAATGATTTATTGGTGAGTTGATATGAGAGGAGTGAACAAATTTTAATGCAACATAACAAACCATATCTCAAGTCAGTAGTGGAACCATTTACAGTATGATATACATTAATATGGTACACCCAAAGTGGTCTGCAACGTGCCTGTCACCAACAGTAGACCTGTCGTTAAATATGGCTTGCTATGATAGTTTCTTTAACCCTGTCAAAATGAGAAATGTGAAAAATTATATATTTCTTTCATACTGATGACCACAAACGAAATAGTTCGATTACATGAGCGGATACCTTAAGTTTGATCTACATGTTCATGGGGTTTGAAAGAAATAATGATTTATGCAAAAAACTTCACTTTTTTCTACGTGAAGGTCAAAATATGATAATTAAAACCCACTCTAATAGACAGAGTTTATTTCCACAACAGTTCCGATGCCCACTGGCATCCTCTTCGGGTGGATACAGAAAAACGAATGAACCAAAAACAAGAGAGAAAACAGTCCAGGGACCATTAAGAAATTCGCACCTAGGTTAGATCCCGTTCTCCCGACACTGGAAGGGCATTTTTTATTAAAGGGACCCTCTTATAAGTACATTCGCACAAATTTAAAACTATCCTCTTGTTCTATACATACAGATTCTATTATTTTTTTACATAATTATTACATTTATTATTAAATTTATTACATTTAATATTGCATTATTATTTATTACAGAAATTATAAATTTATTATTACATTGATTATTACACTGTTGTTTATTATACAGAAATTGTAAACCAAAAAACGAAGGAAAAAGGCGAGAAGGAAACAATCCAGAGACCATTAAGGAATTCGCACCTAGGCTAGATCCCGTTCCCAACTTCCCACGACCCCAGAAGGGCATTTTTTTAATTAAAAGGTCCCGCTTATAAGTACATTCGCACAAATTAAAACTATCTTCTTGTTCTATACATACAGATTCTATTATTTTGACATAATTACTGCATTTATTATTGCATTTACGTTTTTTAACATTTATTATTATTATTACCTTTACACTAATTATTACATTTATTTTATTACATTTATTATTACATTTGTTGCATTTATATTTATTTCCACATTTATTACTTCCATTATTACATTCGCATATACGTTTATTATTCCATTTACATTTTACCGAAAAATTAGAGTGGGTTTTAATTAGCAAATAATAATTTGATCTGCAAATTGTGTGAATATAACAGATTTTGATCCCGGTTTTATGTCATCAGTGAAAAAAAAATATTCCCATCATAATATTTTTGTAAACTTTTTTTATATAATGCTGTCATGAGTAGTATAGCCGAAAAAGGGGAGAGTGCAAGAATGTTGCAGGTTATTATGTAATGTTGCAAAGGGGGGTGGGGTTGTTGCAAATGGGGGAAGGGGGTTGTTGCAAATGGGGTGGGGGTTGTTGCAAAGGGGGTGGGGGGGAAACTTGGAGGCGGCGTTATCCCCCAAGAGAAAGGAGGAGGAGGAGAGAAAGGAGGAGAGGTGTTCACCTGGCAGGAGCCAAGTGCACATTAAGACTTCAGCCGAGTTGGCGTTGTTTTATAGGCTCCTAATCAGCCAGTTGGCGTAAATGGCTTGAGTTGCCAGATACCGCGATACCATTGTATACATTATTATAGACATCTAATCAGCCAGTTGGCTGTAAATGGTTGTCAGATACCTCTTTTTAGCAGTATTATTGCATACATTATTATTATATACGCCTAATCAGCCAGTTGGCTGTAAATGAGTTGCCAGATAGCGCCATGTATTCCGAAGACAGAGTTGCCAGATACCATTGTATACACTATTATAGACTACTAATCAGCCAGTTGGCTTAGAAGGCTTAAATATTGCCAGATACCGCAATACCGTTGTATACATTATTATATTTCGAATACCGGTAGTAGAAGGCATAACAATAAACAACATTGCATCATTCTTTTATTATAAATATATAGAAAATAAATATACATTTGAGGAATATGCGTATAACAGAAATATATACACACAATTATGGATATATATATAAAATAAAATATACATTTCAAATAAATATACACTTCAATAGAAATATGTACATAACAGTACAGGAGAAATATACACACACACACACACAATTATGGTGATATATAAAATAAAATATAGATTTCAAATAAATATACACTTCAATAGAAATATGTACATAACAGTACAGGAGAAATATCAAGCAAAATATATATATATATATATATATATAAACACAAATCAATAGAAATATGCGTATAATCGGGGAAATGTCAAGCAAAATATATATATAATTCACTTTTTTTTCAAAATACTAAACTCGGTCTTAATCGAGTTTACAATTACATCATTATTGCTCTGCATTACGCAGTATATGCGGCTTAATAATATTTCACCGCTTAAAGTATAGGGAAATCTGTATTCGATATGAAGGGCTTTCATATCGTTCAGTACTATTTTTGTTCCCACTTTACAACCGGTTGGTAAGTCATCTTTAAACACGTCTAGAATACAATCAAAAGCACGCACAAAGAGTTCATCGTTAGCTACATTATTAAACACAAGTTTATAAGAACGCTTTTCCAATCGAGGGTTTATTTCTACCGACTCGAGCTTTTCAATCGTGAACTCACTCAACATAGCGGCAATTGAAATAATCTTCTAACTCGTTACGACAACTGCGCGTTATATAAAGAAATAGTTCTTCAGGGTGAACGGTGTAGGTGAGCTCAGCCTTGTACCGATCAATTGCTTTGTACCAAAGTTCATGGTATTTCAAAGAGTCTAAACTTTTTAAATAAACATCCAGCACTAGACCATTCTCACCAGCCCTACACTCGGTAAACCCATCGAGCAGAGCAGTGTATGCGTATTCAAGTACTGTATCAAAATAAAACATATCCGTAACACGCGCGTCTAATATAGGTTTCAGTTTACGGAATCCGACGATTTCAAACATTCTGTCGAGGATGAAACGGTTTTGCGTAGGAATAAGAGCGTTATTATCAGAAGCATTCTTCCACATCAGCCTTATATCAATGCACGGCCGATCGTTATTTATACACAACGTACATACAACGGCGTATGAGGGTGCGTCACTAATCTGCTCTCTTCTTGTACCTACGTTAGCAGGTATTTTATAACGATCTTCACTCCACTTCTCAACTATCACAAAGATTCTATTCATCTCCTCGATACTTAAATAAACCCGTTTGTTTGTCGGTCTACATTCCGTTTCCAGTACATAGCTAATGGTACCGGAATTACGCCTGAACACGCGCAACGATTTCGTCACGGACACATCGTACGAGGCGTTGAGAATGCTGCTCAAAGGAAGTTCCATCGTATTCGAAGAGCGCACGTCCACTCGGCTCAAGCTCTGAGATAACTATGAGCCGTGTGAGGCACGCAGGTAGGCAGGAATGGTTCGACGGGCGGCTGACTCGATGATACGTGAATGGGCTTGTTCCGCGAGTCGAATTGTTGTACCGGTACAAGAATATCACTACCAGCCTACGCACCAGACATTTTGGATAAGAACTAGGAACATTTTACTAAACATCTCCACACTCAGGCGCACTATTTGAGAGGAACATATGTTCATATTTTTCCTTTCTGTCCATCAGACGATACTCGTCTCTAAACTCTGTTAAAAATTCACGCAGGGCACTAGCCACAACCTCACTACGAACCTCATCATGATATACGTTAATATAGTGATAAAAATACTTAAGATTGTCCATGATCACGAGATTCACATTTCCAGTCGTAGGGTATGAGTAATCGACATGGTGTAGCATGACGTAATACCGCTTGTCACACCACCCATCAGCAAGACTCATTATCCATACCTGCTGGTTCTCTTCTGCACGCGTTGTTTCTTTTACTTCACGGTGTATGTGAGACTTTATAAAGTTTAGCTCTGCAGTATACTTCAGCACATCGTCTGTGCAACGAAAGCCTTCAACGGTCTCACCAGAACATCCGTAGAGTATTTGTACATCTTGGAACTTCGCACAATCCAATGTGTTTTTAAAAGAGGCATAGGAGGGATGAATAGGAAGTTTTTCGGTATCCACCACATCCTGGCACTTTACTGAATACCATTTCGTAAACGTTGTACAAGCAATATTAAAGGTAGCCATTTGAATACACGTCTGATCTGAATACACGTCTGATCTCTCGGGCTTACTGCGGTCGACTGACCACGCAGGGACTCCCAGATAGTAGCATGACTCACGGTCTTACAGTGGGCGGAGCTTAAAACTTTCACCTACACACACACACACCACACACACACACACACACACACACAAAGGAGAAAGTGAAACGCTATTTGAAACATGATTTATTTAATAAACGAGATATTCAAGTTATATATATTTACAAATACGATTTAATAAACGAGATATTCAAGTTATATATATATATATATTTACAAATAGATACGATTATATACAAGACGTGTGAGTTAGAAGCATCATTGGTATCCAAAGGGTACGGTATCATAGGTACCAGGTAACTGGTAACGTTTCCTATAGGTGTTACGGCAAACCATCGTACCCCTAAGTTCCTTCACGCCCCCAGCTTCTGCGCCCGAAAATTGTGGGTGCCTACAATTAGTTGGTGAGGTTGTTCATCCAAACATACTAGATCCTTCAACGACTCAAAGTTAACAACCTCCCGATTCGCATGGTTGAGCGTAATACCCTTTGCCTTCACGATATATTTCATTTCATCCCCCACCCTGACCCGTACCCCATAAGTCTTAGGGCCTGTTGAGGCAAAAGAGTCGGCGTATGCGTTGTCCCCATACTCATCCTTGATCTCATCAGTGAGCTCGCCGAGGAACTCCCCAATAGTGGGCATGTATTCACCCTCCCTCTCTGTGAATATCACGCTATCTGTATCGGCATACAATACTCTCCGCCCAAGAGAATGCAATAGACCCCAAAGTTTTATACGGGCGTAGGCTGTTGTGAAGCTGGCCACAGGTATGTTTGTAACCCTTGAGGTATCTGTGGCAAATTCAGTGTTGTTGTACTTTATTACATAAGTATTACCGATCAATTGCTTTGTACCAAAGTTCATGGTATTTCAAAGAGTCTTAACTTTTTAAATAAACATCCAGCACTAGACCATTCTCACCAGCCCTACACTCGGTAAACCCATCGAGCAGAGCAGTGTATGCGTATTCAAGTACTGTATCAAAATAAAACATATCTGTAACACGCGCGTCTAATATAGGTTTCAGTTTACGGAATCCGACGATTTCAAACATTCTGTCGAGGATGAAACGGTTTCGCGTAGGAATAAGAGCGTTATTATCAGAAGCATTCTTCCACATCAGCCTTATATCAATGCACGGCCGATCATTATTTATACACAACGTACATACAACGGCGTATGAGGGTGCGTCACTAATCTGCTCTCTTCTTGTACCTACGTTAGCAGGTATTTTATAACGATCTTCACTCCACTTCTCAACTATCACAAAGATTCTATTCATCTCCTCGATACTTAAATAAACCCGTTTGTTTGTCGGTCTACATTCCGTTTCCAGTACATAGCTAATGGTACCGGAATTACGCCTGAACACGCGCAACGATTTCGTCACGGACACATCGTACGAGGCGTTGAGAATGCTGCTCAAAGGAAGTTCCATCGTATTCGAAGAGCGCACGTCCACTCGGCTCAAGCTCTGAGATAACTATGAGCCGTGTGAGGCACGCAGGTAGGCAGGAATGGTTCGACGGGCGGCTGACTCGATGATACGTGAATGGGCTTGTTCCGCGAGTCGAATTGTTGTACCGGTACAAGAATATCACTACCAGCCTACGCACCAGACATTTTGGATAAGAACTAGGAACATTTTACTAAACATCTCCACACTCAGGCGCACTATTTGAGAGGAACATATGTTCATATTTTTCCTTTCTGCCCATCAGACGATACTCGTCTCTAAACTCTGTTAAAAATTCACGCAGGGCACTAGCCACAACCTCACTACGAACCTCATCATGATATACGTTAATATAGTGATAAAAATACTTAAGATTGTCCATGATCACGAGATTCACATTTCCAGTCGTAGGGTATGAGTAATCGACATGGTGTAGCATGACGTAATACCGCTTGTCACACCACCCATCAGCAAGACTCATTATCCATACCTGCTGGTTCTCTTCTGCACGCGTTGTTTCTTTTACTTCACGGTGTATGTGAGACTTTATAAAGTTTAGCTCTGCAGTATACTTCAGCACATCGTCTGTGCAACGAAAGCCTTCAACGGTCTCACCAGAACATCCGTAGAGTATTTGTACATCTTGGAACTTCGCACAATCCAATGTGTTTTTAAAAGAGGCATAGGAGGGATGAATAGGAAGTTTTTCGGTATCCACCACATCCTGGCACTTTACTGAATACCATTTCGTAAACGTTGTACAAGCAATATTAAAGGTAGCCATTTGAATACACGTCTGATCTGAATACACGTCTGATCTCTCGGGCTTACTGCGGTCGACTGACCACGCAGGGACTCCCAGATAGTAGCATGACTCACGGTCTTACAGTGGGCGGAGCTTAGAACTTTCACACACACACACACACACACACACACACAAAGGAGAAAGTGAAACGCTATTTGAAACATGATTTATTTAATAAACGAGATATTCAAGTTATATATATTTACAAATACGATTTAATAAACGAGATATTCAAGTTATATATATTTACAAATACGATTTAATAAACGAGATATTCAAGTTATATATATATATATATATTTACAAATAGATACGATTATATACAAGACGTGTGAGTTAGAAGCATCATTGGTATCCAAAGGGTACGGTATCATAGGTACCAGGTAACTGGTAACGTTTCCTATAGGTGTTACGGCAAACCATCGTACCCCTAAGTTCCTTCACGCCCCCCAGCTTCTGCGCCCGAAAATTGTGGGTGCCTACAATTAGTTGGTGAGGTTGTTCATCCAAACATACTAGATCCTTCAACGACTCAAAGTTAACAACCTCCCGATTCGCATGGTTGAGCGTAATACCCTTTGCCTTCACGATATATTTCATTTCATCCCCCACCCTGACCCGTACCCCATAAGTCTTAGGGCCTGTTGAGGCAAAAGAGTCGGCGTATGCGTTGTCCCCATACTCATCCTTGATCTCATCAGTGAGCTCGCCGAGGAACTCCCCAATAGTGGGCATGTATTCACCCTCCCTCTCTGTGAATATCACGCTATCTGTATCGGCATACAATACTCTCCGCCCAAGAGAATGCAATAGACCCCAAAGTTTTATACGGGCGTAGGCTGTTGTGAAGCTGGCCACAGGTATGTTTGTAACCCTTGAGGTATCTGTGGCAAATTCAGTGTTGTTGTACTTTATTACGTAAGTATTACCTACATTTACGATCTCCATGACCTCTTTATCCGGGGCATTGGCATAATCCCAGACATCGCTATAACTTTGTGCCAAATGAATGCTCCCTCTGCCGGTATTCTGCGCAAATTTTCCCCATAGACTGTTTAGACACAACTTTGCACTAAAGCGCTTGCCAGGATTCTTTACAATTTGGACACGATCAAGTTGTATACCTTCGCGGTCGCGGTAACGTTGAATATAGGCAGACTTTTCATCTTCGGTATCAACTCCTCGCGGATACCCTGATGCCTCAACCTTATCCTTCAAAAAGGTGTTTATATATGGTGTGAAAAGGTTCGGTAGCTTCTGAAACCTCCACACCTCATGTATCTTCAGTATTCTATAACCATGGCGCACGGCTAGGGCCAACTCAGGACTTGTATATACGCCTCTGATCTTACGCTGGTGGGGTATATGGTTACATTCGCCGTTATCCTCTTCCGCGCACTTCACGCACAGGGGAAACATGAGCTTGTCGTCGATAACGACAGGTAAGATCGGCATCCATAAATTGCGTGGGGGGAGTACGTCTACGAAAGAGATCCCAAAGTAACGATCATTCAAATTTTTTGAAAATTCATTGATGGATGGTAGGCTAGGCCCCACCAGTTTCTCAGGAGCGCCCACGGGGTACGGATTGCTCTTCATCACGTATGGGTATAAAGAACAGAAATCGTAGTAATGGAGCTTCACGCCCTCCGTAGGTGGGAAGTATAGTCTGAAAGGATTTGTACATCCTCCAAACAAGCTATCACCACATTTGAGAGGATCCAGCACCATTGAACGCTTGATCGCTTTTATTTCCTCACGGTACACCTCGTCTGTCTCCATCCGTGCATCATATTCATGCTCCCACAAGACTTTGTGAGTGAACTGTGATCCTATAAGTTGATCGCGGGTGCGGGTCGATGCAAGACAGTCGGCAGGAGACCTACCGTTGATATCTCCGGTGACTCCGCACTCAGGACGGGGGCATCCATGCCACCAGCAACCGTTAAAGGAGTACACAGTCTTCACACCAGTGACACGGTTTTCACTTAACCCATCAACCCAAAAAACACGTCCATTAATCTTAATGGGTACTTCACCCGTGTTGTGGGCGTGCTTTATGTATACACCTGTCTGTTGCTGTAGGTGTATGAGCCAGTAAATAGCCTTGTGCCCGTAACTGCGGGGATTGTTTCGGTGAATAATGGCCAAGGTGTCTTTCGGCATGAAGTTATTCTTGAACACCGTAAAACATAATGATGCGATGGTGGTTGCGACTTGCAGTGGATCGCATTTGAAACGGGCTATGTACATCCTTCTAAAGGCCTGGAAACATACTCTAAGCACGCGCACATCATTCACGCAATAACGCTCACATTCATCAGCTATATTATAAGGGTTACTTTCATTAAAACTGTCGTAGTATCGATCAAAGTCTTCACGTTCATCCATGCAGTCAAAATAATGTTTGGGGGGTGGTGGGCCTACGTAGTTTAAAGTCTCGCTGGTGAGGAAAGTGTATGGGAAGTATCCTTTGGAAACTTCAGCTGCTACTCCCATCACCTTGGGTAGCTTTGCTAATTTACAAGGTGTGAATAATAAAGTATCTTTAAATTGTACATTGCCTCTTATCTGCATCTGTATTAATTTGTTGCCTCTTTTCAATGGATCACCTGTAAATATCTCAGAGGATTCGTGTTCAAGCAACTCCTTATAAAGGAACTGCGTGTCAAACTTTGCCCCGTTATGGGCGAGAATATACACAGTCATTTTTTTGAACTTGTCGGCTAACTTCACAATATAGGACACAAATTAATACAGATGCAGATAAGAGGCAATGTACAATTTAAAGATACTTTATTATTCACACCTTGTAAATTAGCAAAGCTACCCAAGGTGATGGGAGTAGCAGCTGAAGTTTCCAAAGGATACTTCCCATACACTTTCCTCACCAGCGAGACTTTAAACTACGTAGGCCCACCACCCCCAAACATTATTTTGACTGCATGGATGAACGTGAAGACTTTGATCGATACTACGACAGTTTTAATGAAAGTAACCCTTATAATATAGCTGATGAATGTGAGCGTTATTGCGTGAATGATGTGCGCGTGCTTAGAGTATGTTTCCAGGCCTTTAGAAGGATGTACATAGCCCGTTTCAAATGCGATCCACTGCAAGTCGCAACCACCATCGCATCATTATGTTTTACGGTGTTCAAGAATAACTTCATGCCGAAAGACACCTTGGCCATTATTCACCGAAACAATCCCCGCAGTTACGGGCACAAGGCTATTTACTGGCTCATACACCTACAGCAACAGACAGGTGTATACATAAAGCACGCCCGCAACACGGGTGAAGTACCCATTAAGATTAATGGACGTGTTTTTTGGGTTGATGGGTTAAGTGAAAACCGTGTCACTGGTGTGAAGACTGTGTACTCCTTTAACGGTTGCTGGTGGCATGGATGCCCCCGTCCTGAGTGCGGAGTCACCGGAGATATCAACGGTAGGTCTCCTGCCGACTGTCTTGCATCGACCCGCACCCGCGATCAACTTATAGGATCACAGTTCACTCACAAAGTCTTGTGGGAGCATGAATATGATGCACGGATGGAGACAGACGAGGTGTACCGTGAGGAAATAAAAGCGATCAAGCGTTCAATGGTGCTGGATCCTCTCAAATGTGGTGATAGCTTGTTTGGAGGATGTACAAATCCTTTCAGACTATACTTCCCACCTACGGAGGGCGTGAAGCTCCATTACTACGATTTCTGTTCTTTATACCCATACGTGATGAAGAGCAATCCGTACCCCGTGGGCGCTCCTGAGAAACTGGTGGGGCCTAGCCTACCATCCATCAATGAATTTTCAAAAAATTTGAATGATCGTTACTTTGGGATCTCTTTCGTAGACGTACTCCCCCCACGCAATTTATGGATGCCGATCTTACCTGTCGTTATCGACGACAAGCTCATGTTTCCCCTGTGCGTGAAGTGCGCGGAAGAGGATAACGGCGAATGTAACCATATACCCCACCAGCGTAAGATCAGAGGCGTATATACAAGTCCTGAGTTGGCCCTAGCCGTGCGCCATGGTTATAGAATACTGAAGATACATGAGGTGTGGAGGTTTCAGAAGCTACCGAACCTTTTCACACCATATATAAACACCTTTTTGAAGGATAAGGTTGAGGCATCAGGGTATCCGCGAGGAGTTGATACCGAAGATGAAAAGTCTGCCTATATTCAACGTTACCGCGACCGCGAAGGTATACAACTTGATCGTGTCCAAATTGTAAAGAATCCTGGCAAGCGCTTTAGTGCAAAGTTGTGTCTAAACAGTCTATGGGGAAAATTTGCGCAGAATACCGGCAGAGGGAGCATTCATTTGGCACAAAGTTATAGCGATGTCTGGGATTATGCCAATGCCCCCGATAAAGAGGTCATGGAGATCGTAAATGTAGGTAATACTTACGTAATAAAGTACAACAACACTGAATTTGCCACAGATACCTCAAGGGTTACAAACATACCTGTGGCCAGCTTCACAACAGCCTACGCCCGTATAAAACTTTGGGGTCTATTGCATTCTCTTGGGCGGAGAGTATTGTATGCCGATACAGATAGCGTGATATTCACAGAGAGGGAGGGTGAATACATGCCCACTATTGGGGAGTTCCTCGGCGAGCTCACTGATGAGATCAAGGATGAGTATGGGGACAACGCATACGCCGACTCTTTTGCCTCAACAGGCCCTAAGACTTATGGGGTACGGGTCAGGGTGGGGGATGAAATGAAATATATCGTGAAGGCAAAGGGTATTACGCTCAACCATGCGAATCGGGAGGTTGTTAACTTTGAGTCGTTGAAGGATCTAGTATGTTTGGATGAACAACCTCACCAACTAATTGTAGGCACCCACAATTTTCGGGCGCAGAAGCTGGGGGGCGTGAAGGAACTTAGGGGTACGATGGTTTGCCGTAACACCTATAGGAAACGTTACCAGTTACCTGGTACCTATGATACCGTACCCTTTGGATACCAATGATGCTTCTAACTCACACGTCTTGTATATAATCGTATCTATTTGTAAATATATTATATATATATATATAACTTGAATATCTCGTTTATTAAATCGTATTTGTAAATATATATAACTTGAATATCTCGTTTATTAAATAAATCATGTTTCAAATAGCGTTTCACTTTCTCCTGTGTGTGTGTGTGTGTGTGTGTGTGTGTGTGTGTGTGTGTGTGTGTGTGTGTGAAAGTTCTAAGCTCCGCCCACTGTAAGACCGTGAGTCATGCTACTATCTGGGAGTCCCTGCGTGGTCAGTCGACCGCAGTAAGCCCGAGAGATCAGACGTGTATTCAGATCAGACGTGTATTCAAATGGCTACCTTTAATATTGCTTGTACAACGTTTACGAAATGGTATTCAGTAAAGTGCCAGGATGTGGTGGATACCGAAAAACTTCCTATTCATCCCTCCTATGCCTCTTTTAAAAACACATTGGATTGTGCGAAGTTCCAAGATGTACAAATACTCTACGGATGTTCTGGTGAGACCGTTGAAGGCTTTCGTTGCACAGACGATGTGCTGAAGTATACTGCAGAGCTAAACTTTATAAAGTCTCACATACACCGTGAAGTAAAAGAAACAACGCGTGCAGAAGAGAACCAGCAGGTATGGATAATGAGTCTTGCTGATGGGTGGTGTGACAAGCGGTATTACGTCATGCTACACCATGTCGATTACTCATACCCTACGACTGGAAATGTGAATCTCGTGATCATGGACAATCTTAAGTATTTTTATCACTATATTAACGTATATCATGATGAGGTTCGTAATGAGGTTGTGGCTAGTGCCCTGCGTGAATTTTTAACAGAGTTTAGAGACGAGTATCGTCTGATGGACAGAAAGGAAAAATATGAACATATGTTCCTCTCAAATAGTGCGCCTGAGTGTGGAGATGTTTAGTAAAATGTTCCTAGTTCTTATCCAAAATGTCTGGTGCGTAGGCTGGTAGTGATATTCTTGTACCGGTACAACAATTCGACTCGCGGAACAAGCCCATTCACGTATCATCGAGTCAGCCGCCCGTCGAACCATTCCTGCCTACCTGCGTGCCTCACACGGCTCATAGTTATCTCAGAGCTTGAGCCGAGTGGACGTGCGCTCTTCGAATACGATGGAACTTCCTTTGAGCAGCATTCTCAACGCCTCGTACGATGTGTCCGTGACGAAATCGTTGCGCGTGTTCAGGCGTAATTCCGGTACCATTAGCTATGTACTGGAAACGGAATGTAGACCGACAAACAAACGGGTTTATTTAAGTATCGAGGAGATGAATAGAATCTTTGTGATAGTTGAGAAGTGGAGTGAAGATCGTTATAAAATACCTGCTAACGTAGGTACAAGAAGAGAGCAGATTAGTGACGCACCCTCATACGCCGTTGTATGTACGTTGTGTATAAATAACGATCGGCCGTGCATTGATATAAGGCTGATGTGGAAGAATGCTTCTGATAATAACGCTCTTATTCCTACGCAAAACCGTTTCATCCTCGACAGAATGTTTGAAATCGTCGGATTCCGTAAACTGAAACCTATATTAGACGCGCGTGTTACGGATATGTTTTATTTTGATACAGTACTTGAATACGCATACACTGCTCTGCTCGATGGGTTTACCGAGTGTAGGGCTGGTGAGAATGGTCTAGTGCTGGATGTTTATTTAAAAAGTTTAGACTCTTTGAAATACCATGAACTTTGGTACAAAGCAATTGATCGGTACAAGGCTGAGCTCACCTACACCGTTCACCCTGAAGAACTATTTCTTTATATAACGCGCAGTTGTCGTAACGATTTAGAAGATTATTTCAATTGCCGCTATGTTGAGTGAGTTCACGATTGAAAAGCTCGAGTCGGTAGAAATAAACCCTCGATTGGAAAAGCGTTCTTATAAACTTGTGTTTAATAATGTAGCTAACGATGAACTCTTTGTGCGTGCTTTTGATTGTATTCTAGACGTGTTTAAAGATGACTTACCAACCGGTTGTAAAGTGGGAACAAAAATAGTACTGAACGATATGAAAGCCCTTCATATCGAATACAGATTTCCCTATACTTTAAGCGGTGAAATATTATTAAGCCGCATATACTGCGTAATGCAGAGCAATAATGATGTAATTGTAAACTCGATTAAGACCGAGTTTAGTATTTTGAAAAAAAAGTGAATTGTATATATATTTTGCTTGACATTTCCCCGATTATACGCATATTTCTATTGATTTGTGTTTATATATATATATATATATATTTTGCTTGATATTTCTCCTGTACTGTTATGTACATATTTCTATTGAAGTGTATATTTATTTGAAATGTATATTTTATTTTATATATCACCATAATTGTGTGTGTGTGTGTGTATTTCTCCTGTACTGTTATGTACATATTTCTATTGAAGTGTATATTTATTTGAAATGTATATTTTATTTTATATATATATCCATAATTGTGTGTATATATTTCTGTTATACGCATATTCCTCAAATGTATATTTATTTTCTATATATTTATAATAAAAAGAATGATGCAATGTTGTTTATTGTTATGCCTTCTACTACCGGTATTCGAAATATAATAATGTATACAACGGTATTGCGGTATCTGGCAATATTTAAGCCTTCTAAGCCAACTGGCTGATTAGTAGTCTATAATAGTGTATACAATGGTATCTGGCAACTCTGTCTTCGGAATACATGGCGCTATCTGGCAACTCATTTACAGCCAACTGGCTGATTAGGCGTATATAATAATAATGTAGGCAATAATACTGCTAAAAAGTGGTATCTGACAACCATTTACAGCCAACTGGCTGATTAGAAGTCTATAATAATGTATACAATGGTATCGCGGTATCTGGCAACTCAAGCCATTTACGCCAACTGGCTGATTAGGAGCCTATAAAACAACGCCAACTCGGCTGAAGTCTTAATGTGCACTTGGCTCCTGCCAGGTGAACACCTCTCCTCCTTTCTCTCCTCCTCCTCCTTTCTCTTGGGTGATAACGCCGCCTCCAAGTTTTCCCCCCACCCCCTTTGCAACAACCCCCCTTTGCAACAACCCCCACCCCCTTTGCAACAACTCCCTTCCCCCTTTGCAACAACCCACCCCCCTTTGCAACATTACATAATAACCTGCAACATTCTTGCACTCTCCCCTTTTGCGGCTATACTACTGCCATGACATATGAACAATAAACAACGAAGAAACCTTGTATTGCAATTAGTGATGGGTTGACATATATTATGCTGTCCGGCTCCTGGACTAGTCTTTTATTCCCTCTTTAGCTCATTCACAAAGTGGGAATCTCAGGGGATTTCACTCTCCCGAATGGGTCAATTCTCACCATAGAAATTTCCAGTCCGATCACTTAGCATTTTAAGTCACTACACAGGGTTGTTAAGAGAAACTATAGCCACATATATCATATTTAGTCTTTTTTTCGAGACAGGCGTTTTAATAATCCTATATACAGTATACGGCCAGTTTGGTTGCCTAAAATTAATACTCGGTTAAGAAAAAGAGTCTTGACTGAATCGACGCAGTTCCACCACTTCCCGTGATATCAGTGAAGGTAATCGACGTTGAGTTTATTTAGTAGTTGGATGAGTGACCTTCCTCTGTTCAGATGATGTAGCGACCCGTTGTTTGGAGTCCACGTTAAGCCGTAGGTCCCCATTAGTATGGGTGGCTTAGAAGAGACGGAAGTTGAAACTGTACGCTCATGATCGGAAATGTCCCCTCCCAACCTTTGGAACATCGCAATGTTGCATTGCCAAGTCTCCACAAGCATCTCCTTCACGTGGACATGGATTCTCTGTTGTGTTCGACCTTCCAACTAGAGGTGGAAAGAGTACCAAAATGAGTACCAGTACGATTAAGAGTACCGTATTCTTTGAGTGGCCGAGTACGGTTTTTTTAGTGTTCGAGTACTGAGTACGCGTGTAAGAGTGTGGTTTCAAACTTTAACTGGTGTTTGACTACAACTTGTACCCAAGCACCAGTTAAAGTTTGAAACCATACTCTTACACGCGTACTCGTACTCGAACACTAAAAACACCGTACTCGACCACTCCAAAATATGGTACTCTTAATCTTACTGGTACTCGTTTTGGTACTCTTTCTACCTCAACTCCCAACATCAAATCTGTGAATGACAACTTTAGATTTGTATTACGAGAACCTCTGACTGACTGGGTTATGTAGCGAGTGGTCTCGCGGTTTTGGTAACAATTTATTTGGTTCGCTCCTGAGTTGGACCTATACAACCTACGTGGGGACCCTCGCGGCCACGGGTTACCACTTCATCTAAGATTAAAGTTACCATACGTCCGGTTTTTCCCGGACATGTCCGGGAAATTTGAATATTTATAACATTGATTTTTTAAGCCATAACACTTGTTCTTATTTATAGATACTCATTATAGACGACATGTAATACACAGTATATATAACACATTAATACAACGTGAGTTGGTAGATACTGATACAGATACACCCCCACTCTCCGGAGTGTCCTCTTTTTTGAAAGTTCAAATATGGTAACCCTATCTAAGATTGATATACTTTCTGTTAGTAACTCTTAATAACAGGTTTCGTGGTAGTAAACAAATAATAATGGTAATTGTACTATCATTATTAACAAGTAACGGAATCACAAGATAGAACGAAACAGCAGCAAATAAAAAAAATAGGAACACTACTGAAGTTCAACTCATGAATTGGTGGAATTAGTTTCGTGACGTCATCGGTTCTCTTTTCGATGTTTTCTAACGTAACCATCGATAGAATCCTTTCACAACCCAACAAATTACTTTTATGTGGTTTAGGACACTACCAGTTCGCTGTCCAGATATAATGAATTACAATTCACTGTTCCAATGGGCCTCAAGACCACAGAATTTTACGTTCACGATTTTAACATGAAGTCCCACTAAGGAAAGTAAATCACTACTAAAAAGATAATTTACTTAAGTCACAAATTTTCAGTGAATAAAAGGAAACTATTTATATTGACATTCAGAGTTTCAATTTTGGATCTAAATTAAGAAAGTAAATGTTCGACGGCTCTAAAAGAAACCACTAGCCTTCTAACTTAAAATTTAATCACTCTAAAACAAGAATAATTGAAAATTGTATAATTGGATTTCCTTTTCAAGATGCGCTTGCGCCCTTTTTTTATATAGCTTGGACGTCCGTCCTTTCAAGCAGCCAACTCAAGTTAGTCCTTCAGAGAGCACCATATTGCCAGTTGTTGCCTTGCGTCTCTGGATGTTTTCTTGATTTATTTTTCTAGTAATCCCCCCTGTAACTGAAAAGAACCTGAGCACTGCTTTCCTAACAATTGTAACTGAATATACCTATGGCTAATGGCTAAGTTATTTTAATGGTTGACTATTGTAACAATTATTCTTTATAATTGAAATTATTAAATCTGTAGATTATTTCGCGCATAATTTATATCGCGCGTTTGGGGGTATTCTGGTGTGCAAGTACACCATTGGGTAACTCAATGGCCCACTTCGTGAAGGCATGACGTCACTCAAAAAGAAGTGTGAATGGCCATAATGCAGTGGTTTTTAACCCCTGGGTCGCCAAGCCATTTTGATTGGGTCATTAAATTGTCATTTATCATTTATTTATGCTATCCCTAATCATTTTAGCATTAATTATTTATTTTATTATCTATTACAAGTGAACTGTTTGAAGGTATGGGTCGCCGAGCGAGCTCCGCGACCAGAATTTAGGTCGCAGCCTAAAAAGGTTAAGAACCACTGCCATAATGCAATCACGTTATATAAAATGGCACCGCGCATGCGCAACAATATAAGGTGTTGCGTACTGTGATACATCGCAATCACTTGAGGCCCCTTAAACAGAGGTGAAGCCCCTGTAATCCATAGTACCGGGTGATTACAAATGGTCTTCCCGATTTTAAACATTTATTATGAAAAACTAACAAAGCTACAGCGAAAAGCAAGCTAGACAAATAAAGAAGAACTCCAAAAGTTTTATTTACAAGCTATTGAAGTTCAATATGAACTAATTTTGTGGCTCTGCAGACATTATATTTTTATGGTATTATATAATAAAAGGCTAAAATAAAATAATTTACAATTTCGATATTGTCAGATGTACATTCATACGGCAATACTTGAGAATTGGCCAATCAAAGTGATTTCAGATTTGTTTTCGAGGGGGAGGAGGCAAAGAATCAGCCAGACTGGCTGGGAAACAGCAAATACAGGAAGTCCTCACTTAATGCCGTCCCACACAACGTCGTTTCGCGTTAATGTCGCTCTCCAATTAATACCCTGTTTCGCGTTGCTGCTGTTTCGCGTTAACGTCATTTGCTCAACGTACCCCTGGAGGTTGCTGCTGAAAACAGCAATTATCTCCCGTCGCCATTTTGGTTGTGTTGAAATGTTGTTGTGCTATTATTCATTAATTTTACCTATAACATTAGTTCAAAATGAACCAAAAAAGAGCCAGTGATTGTGAAGTACCTTTTACTGAGAAAAAACAGCGAAAACAAGTTACACTTGAAATGAAATTAGATATTATAAAGCGCTCTGAAGCAGGTGAACTTGCAGTGGGTATTACTAGAGCTCTTGACTTGCCAACAACAACGGTAAGAACAATTATTAAAAACACTGATTAAATAAAAGAGTTTGGTAAGTTAACAACTCTTTTGGGTGTTGTTAGATTACCTAGAAATAATCAGAGTGAAATTATAATGGACAGGGAAAGACTACCAACCAATTGGATTGAACATCAAACTCAACAACGCATGCCTCTCAGTTTAATGCTTATTAGAAAAGGCTAGGAATTTGTACGATGATCTTAAAAAAGACTATAGTGAAAGTTCAAATATAGGACCCTTTGAAGCTAGCCGTGGGTGGTTTGAAAGATATAAAAAACGTGCTAACTTGCATAACATTGCTGTAATTGGGGAAACCGCCAGTGCCGACGATAAAGCAGCTGAATCCTTCATTAAAACATTAAGTGAAGTCATTGAGGAGGGTAGATACACTCCTCAATAAGTATTTAATGTTGAAGAGACTGGTTTATTCTGGAAGAGGATGCCTTCCAGGACACACAATTCAAGAGAAGAAAAGAGTATGCCAGACTTTAAAGCAGCAAAGGATCGTCTAACACTGCTGCCTCCATTTTGCAGTCTTCAACGCAAACGCCTTCAAACACTTTCAAAGCTTGAACGCCTATTACTATAGAAGAACTTTTGGACAGGCCATCAGGAAAAATGAAGGTGATGATGCTTCTACCCTAAAGAATTTTGAAAGAATTATAACATCGTTAAGGACATTGATAACATCTCTGTGGCATGGAATGAGGTTACCTCAAAGGCTATGTGGAACCTATTGAGAAAATCCAAGAGACGATTGTAGAAATGGGTAAGCAAATTGGATTGAATGAGCTAAACACCAAGGATGTTGCAGAGTTGCTTGCCTCCCATGCAGAAGTATTGTCTTTCGAGGACCTGAGAGAAATAAGAACAACAAAGGGCTGTAGAGGAGTGGGAGGATGATGAGTAAGAAGAACAACCAACCAAGACATTTAGCTCAAAATCATTTGGTAATACCTTGGAAAAGCTTTAAGAGGTAATGATCATTTTTTATCTAGAAGACCCTGACAGAGAGCGTAGTTCAAGAGTGAACAGGAGCATTAACAATGCAATCAAGTGCTACAGGGAACTCTACAGAGAAAAGAAAAAAGCAAAAGTGCAGCTGTCACTGGATAAATTCTTTAAAAGCCGCATTGCAAAGAACCTTTCAAAGGATGCTGCAAAAAATCCTACTAATAGCCCTCAAAAAACCCTCCTAATGGCCCCCCCCAACCTACAGTAAAACCCACCTCCACCATCATTCATCCATTCCCCTAAGTGAGACAAGGCTTCACAGCTTGGTGACTCATGGTGAGTACCCAAATTTTGTCTCTTAGCTTTTTCAGGGTACGATAAATTTATTGTTGATGTTTTCTACGTTTTCTTAACTTTATAATATTAATGT
The DNA here is from genome assembly GCA_023014485.1 of Bathynomus jamesi. Classification (NCBI taxonomy): domain Eukaryota; kingdom Metazoa; phylum Arthropoda; class Malacostraca; order Isopoda; family Cirolanidae; genus Bathynomus; species Bathynomus jamesi. The sequence continues at coordinate 136,054 of JAJOZX010004621.1, read as the reverse complement.
ACAGTTGCCGCATATGTAATGTTCCTCGCCTCACAGGCGACTCCGTACATGTGGCAACACCGCAGTGATAGTGAAGGTACCCCAACTGGGGTTAGGTGGGGTGGAAGGGGGACAACCGAGTCCAACAACATATAACATTGACATACAGGTAATTATTATGTAATATCTGTGTTCATAAAGATAAACAGTTAATATGATCGTGAACAGCGTTGAACTCCATGCTTACTAGTCTTATACAGTAATAAGGTTCCATTATAATTACTGCAAGTCTATATGAACAGCTACCACAATACAACTTTTAATATATAGTGAATTTGAACCAAAAACAGACATTACACAACCAACCTCCACACTCCTTCATTCCCCTTCCCCACCCACCAGTCTCGCATATATTAAATCATTATGTAACAATACATATAGACAGAGCCGGATTTATACACAGGCGCATGAGGTGCTAGCTTGGGGCCTCGACCAAAAGGGGGCCTCATGGGCAGAATTTATCGCTAGATTCTAAACCTGGAAAAAACAAAATAATCCATTCTTAAAACGTCAAACTTGGTAGCCCTGGCAACTTGGCAGGTGGATAACTGAAGTATACATTGTGCTTTGTTTTACGCATGCGCAAAATATGGCGCCGTATCAGCGTTAAAAAAAGGATACAGAAACATCAAAAGTGCTTTAATTAACCAATCTCTGTGTGGACACAAAAAGCTTGTCTGTCGTTTAGAGGCCAGAAATTTATCCAAAAAATTTTATAAATATGAGACAGCTTTATTAACCTTATTAACTTAATTAGCTTTCGACAAACGTGATCACGGTATGATAGTACATAAAATGAAATATATGGGAATAACAGGCAACGTAGGAAAATGGATCTACAACTTCCTCAGAGAACGTTTACAGGTCGTTAAAATTCAAGGTATATCATCATCAGAATCGGAAGTACGCAGCTCAGTACCACAAGAAACAGTACTGGCCTCACTCCTGTTCATTATCATGCTCACAGACATAGACAGCGGAGTAAACAGCAACAGTCTAGTAACATCCTTTGAAGACGATACAAAGATCAGCAGAAAAATCAGCTATTTAAATGAAGTGAAAGCCTTGCAGAGGGACTCGAACAAAATATACAAATGGTCAGAAGACAACAACATGTCATTAACACCGAGAAATTTCAGCTCTTGAGATATGGTAGAAATGAGGAACTTAAACAGACTGCATATTATGCTCCAGATAGACAGGAAATTCAGAGAAGCACGAAAGCGATCGATCTGGGGGTAATAATGACAGATGATGCGAAATTCGAAACATAAAATCAGATAGCGATAAATAAAACAAAAAGAGTCGCGGGGCAGGTACTAAGAACGTTCAAAAGAAGGGACAGGAGAGTAATGAGTCCCCTGCTAAAACACTGATTATACTAAAACTTGAATACTGCTCAGTTTTGACGTCCCCATGTAAAAAGGAAGAAGCTAATAAACTAGAAGAAACGCAAAGACATTTCGCAGCAAAGATTGATGGCTGCAAAGAACTCAACTACTGGGAAAGACTACGTAAACTAAATCTGTACTCCCTGGAAAGAAGAAGAGAGAGGTAAACCATAATCTACATATGAAAAATGACCGAAACACTGGTACCAAACCTAAAATTAAACCCAATTACCATTCAAACAACACTGGAAAATAGGAAAGGCAGAATGTGTAGTGTTCCCAAATTAAAGGCCCGACAAGGGACCTCCTCAACACTGAAGGAAAATAGTTTGGTTGTCAGGGGGCCAAGACTTTTCAACCAGCTTCCAAAAGACCTCAGAAATGTTACAGGGGTCAAAGTTGAAGTCTTCAAGAGAAGACTAGATGCCTGGCTCAGGACGGTACCAGATGAGCTGAGTGTACCTGGCTATGTACGGTGGAGAGCGCAAGAAAGCAACTCGCTCCTCCACCAAGCCAGACCTAGAGGTGGGGCCACCAGCTTGACCTCCGTGTGAAGAGAGACCAACGCACGAAACAGCAACAAGGTTAACAAGGTAATCTGGGGCAGAATTTTACAAAGACTTAATTCAATTAGTAAATCGTTGCAGAGTCCAACGATAAATATGCTAAAATGTGTTAATCTCTTAAAATCACTGACAGAATTTATTGTAGAAATCAGAAACAACTTTAACGGTATCGAAGAAGACGCTAAACTTCTAACTAATGAAACGCAGTACACAGATGAGCAATGCCGAATTAAAAAACGAAACATTATACCTGACGAAATACGTGAAAATTATGTAATTTTGCATGACAGGGATTTATTTGTAGTTAATACATTTAATGTAATTTGCGATACGCTTAATGCAGAAATAAACCGACGAACAATAGTGTACAAAGACATATTACATATGTTTAACGTGTTTTTTAAAAACAATGAGTTCAAATGAAGTAAACATATGCATTGATAAATTTTCGGATGTTTACAAAGAGGACATTGATGTTGATCAATTTAAAGACGAAATACTGCACTTTCTAAAATATATGAAAGAAGAAAAAGCGATAAATCCAGTTATGTACAATTTATTCTTGATGGCCTAAAATCAACGTTTCCAAATGTAGAAACCATTCTTAAAATTTTTTAATGATGCCTATAACAAACGCAAGTGGTGAACGGTCCTTTTCAGTTCTAAAAAGAATTAAGTATTACAGTAGTTAAGACATAGTTTATTGCAAACAAAAATGTCGAATCTATCCCTCTTATTTATTAAATCAAATATAACAAAATCCATAAATTATGATGTTATTGATTCTTTCGCGAAATAAAAAAGAAAAGAAAAAAACACTTTAGTTTTAGTTATATATATATATATACACATTTCAACTGCAAAGAACACGCAGTATAATTAACGTAAAGAACGACGCTTGTATAGAAGAACATTCCGCGCAAGATGAGGAGGGAGAACGAACAAATGAAAAAATGAGGTAACCACCCGGGAATCGAACCCGAGATCTTCCGATTGCCGGTCAGATATGATAACCACTACACCATGGTCCTCACTCGATCAGAAGTCGTAATTCTCCTACATACGCGCAGAAACCAATGAGTGAGGACCATGGTGTAGTGGTTATCATATCTGACCGGCAATCGGAAGATCCCGGGTTCGATTCCCGGGTGGTTACCTCATTTTTTCATTTGTTCGTTCTCCCTCCTCATCTCGCGCGGAATGTTCTTCTATACAAGCGTCGTTCTTTACGATATATATATATATATATATATATATATATATATATATAAAATACTCGTTTTGAGTCATTTTTCAAGTTTGGTAATTTACTATTTTTATCATACTTGTATGGTGTGAAATAAATTACAAATAGGTTGCTTCTATTTTTTTTTTTACAATTTTCTTTCATGGCTAAAGCCTAAGGGGCCTCAATCTGCCTTTACGCCTCGGGCCTCAAGTAATCTAAATACAGTTCTGCGTATAGACACAGTAATCATAATGGAACCTTATTACTGTATAAGACTAGTAAAATATATGGAGTTCAACGCTGTTCACGATCATATTACTTGTTTATCTTTATGAACACAGATATTACATTATAATTACCTGTATGTCAGTGACTGCGCATTCAATTGTCCTTTAAATATATATGTATGTGTTATATGTTGTTGGACTCGGTTGTCCCACCTCCACCTCACCTTCCCCCAGTTGGGGCACCTTGACTATCACTGCGGCGTTGCCACATGTACGGAGTCGCCTGTGAGGCGAGGAACATTACATATGCAGGCAACTGTACATGTTTATAGGGAAATGTATATTCCGAAGGCCTTCCCCCAGGAATGTAACCCCCATTTATAACATTGCGTCTATGGGAAATTATGTTTCGCATAACGTCGCGTTTTCCAGGAACCAATTAACGACGTTAAGCGAGGATTTTCTGTAGTGCGCTCTCTGTTGGACTATATACTATTTTGATTATGTTCACCAGTATAAAAAATGAGGATGAGTTGGACGGATGTATGTTTGGAATGGGTGATAATTTCGGATTAGGGCCAAGATTTGTTATATATTGTGCTTCTTACGGTTGCAATTAAAACTTACAGTTAAAAAGAACAATATAACTTTCATTACTTTCCGAAAAAAAAGTTGTGTACAGTATGACAACTGTAAATAGTAATAGTAAATTGTAGAGTATCGTATATTCATTTTAGTATGACAGCTCATGAATGAAATGAGGAGACTTGGTAAATTATATTAGCCTATGCTGTAATCCTGCTGGAGGTGCGCGGAAGCAAATAGATTCGTGACGTCACACCTCAACAATGGCCGAAAGTTTCCCAAATTCTCGCCAAATTTATCCGTTACGATTAATGGGAATAATTTCCACAATTAATGATTATGTCAATTTATAACCAGAGGTAAGTAGGAATGCGATTTAAAGTTGTTTGTATGCTGATTTGCTGGGAGTTACACCGCGGCTTTGCTGCTCACTGTGGTAGTGCTGCTGGTGAGGCGGATGATGGTTGGAGAGGTGGGTATGTGAGCGAGCGGCGACCAGTACTGATGGCTGTCTCGCACCACCATTCAGTTCTGTTTGAGACAGCGTGCGGGTGGGTGGTGTTTCCGATAAAGTGCTTAAGAATGGCGAGCTCAGCAGTCACACAGAAGGAAACAGAAGTGTGGGTCACACGATTGGTGGAAGAAAACTTCCTTCCAAAGGAGATGTACTACGTCGTTTTTTTTACCTTAAGACCAAGAAAACTCTCAAGGAGACATCTAAAACTGTATATTGTGAAGTGGTGAAATTTTGGGAGGTGGCCAGAATACCCATTATAGATGAATAATAGAGAGAGAAAGAGTATAGCAATTACAGAGCACTTCAGAAATAAAATTGGCCATACCAATGTTTTGCAGATGATCTTCATCGATGAAGACAAAGCATTTCTAGGGGTTCATCAAGAAAAGAGGGGGGTGAGAGGCTACATGGGCAAAGTGGACGAAAAGTTGACACAGCGGGAATCCCGAAACACCAGAGAAAAGCGAGTGAGCGGTTGCCAGAAAAAGAAGCAGAACGGAAGAAAATAGTTGCAGCTGTGCCCGAACTATCTGCTTCGAGTATCAGCAGTGTTGATGAAGAGCCTGGTACATCCTATTCCCTTAAACAGAAACGATCCAGGAAGCGCAGGGGTACGGACATCTTATCGCCGGAGCTAGCAATGGTAATAGAACGGACCAAGATGACTGACCGCCAAGCCGTCTTCGTGCTGTCAGCTGCTGCTACTTCTCTGAGGCATGATTTGAACGAGCTCTCCATCAGAAGAAGCACATTACAGAGAAAGAGAATGGAAGCACGCAAGAAGATCGCTAACGACATCAAGCAATCTTTTAAGCCAGATACCCGCCTCACCATCCATTGGGACAGGAAATTACTTCCAGACCTGACCGGGGATAACAATGTAGAGCGACTACCTGTTCTTGTGTCTGGGGGAGGGACATCGAAATTTCTCGCAGTGCCCAAACTCGCCTCAGGTAAAGGAGAACATATTGCAATGGCTGTAGTAGACCGCTTAGACGATTGGGAATTGCGTGATCGTGTGTACAGGCGATGTGCTTTGACACCACTGGAAGCAATACTAGTCCCAAACTTGGAGCTTGTGCACTCATCGAAAACAAGCTTAAAAAGCAGCTCCTTAGAATCGCGTGCCGCCACCACATCAATGAAATTGTCGTATCATATGTGTTCGACAAGTGTAACTGTACCATCTCTGGGCCCGACATCACACTCTTTAATCGATTTAACAAGAACTAGAAGTCGACAGACAAAGAGCACTTTGAAACTGTAGAAGCTGTGATCCCAGGGAAAAATAAAATTATCACTACCTGCAAGCGGAACCTCGCCGTCATTCAACCTCGTGCCGACTATAGGGAACTCCTTGAATTAACAATCATCTACCTGGGTGATGTTCCTCCTTGTGGACAAATTTCGCCAACCCGGAGCTCTACACCGTGCTGGATGGATGGTGCGAGTTATATACACTATCAAGATCTGTCTTTTTCGTTCATAATTTCGAATGACCGCGCGACAGCGAACTGGGATGCAACGTTTTGAAATATATGCAGTACGCCACGCCACTACGTGCTTGCATGGTTTGTGGCCCCTCTCGCCGCATCCGCTCCTGAAAACGACTTCTCACTTCTCCAGCAACTACTGGCATATGAGGGCAATGAAATATCAGCGGCGGCATCTACAGCGTTCTCCCGCCATCTGTGGTATCTCAGTGAGGAACTTATTGCCCTCTCATTCTTTGACGAGGACACATCACTAGAAGTAAAGTGGGATATGGTACAGATGTTGGATGTGGAAAGCTCTGGGAGTTCTGGGCAGAATAGTATCCCCGCAAAAATGTAGATTGGGGAGCAGGGGGGAGGTAGTGAGTCATAAATTCAAAAGGGGGTAGGTGGGAGTTGGGGGGGATGGAGGGAGGGAGAATAGAAGTGTCCAGTGTTACCAATTGAATAAATGGTTTTCGTTGAAGTGTCTTTAAAAAAATAGTGTTTGGTGCATTCTTAACTAAATTACTTCGTGTTACTAATCATTCATTAACGAATATATTTCATTTATTGACTTTATTCATTACTATATTATTTGATTAAACCAAGGCTAGTGCACGTGGCTTGCCTTGTTTGTTTTCCGAATCTATTACTAAACGAGGTTTCATAAGGTTGAAATTCCCTTGTTTGCCTTTTTTGTTTTTCAAATCTATTAGAAAGCGAGGTTTCATAAGGTTCATTTTCCCTTCCTACGGGGGATCAAGTAGAGTGTGGTCACCCACCGTGGGAAAAAGAATAAACGGAAAAAAAAAAGTCGGTCGAATAGCGGACAGATAAGTTTTATTAATACTTTTTCTTTTACAGATCTTTCGTCGGTAGCTTAATTAAGTATATATTCATTTAGTATAAATTTGAGTTACAAGAACCTGTTTCTGCATTTCAAGAACATTTTTGCGGGCTTGCGCAGGTGACGGCACAATAAGCACGCGGTAGACCTAGGTTGTAATTTACTAATTTCCAAAGGCTCGTTTTTTGTTTTTTAATTAATTAAGAGCATGGCACCCCCGTCAAGTACTTGCAGTCGCTGTGAAGGGAAATTTGCCGCTTACGCGTTTACAATGGCTAATAATAATGAACAGTTAGTTTGCAGGTGGTGCTCAAGCATGGAAGTCCTGAGGAACGAGTTAGAACATGAGAGGGAGGCTAGAGTGAGGCTTGAAGAAAGCGTGATGCTCCTGACAGCAAAATTAGAATCCCTTGAGACTCCAGTTACGACCCCTCCTGCCTCAGTTTCTACTAATATAAATAGTACTAATAGCCCTCTCTCTTCCCCTAGTTCCCAACCCTTTGTTCAAGTGCATAATGAAGCCCCATTGAGAAAATCTAAGACTTGTCTACCAGTAATAACAAACAATAAGTTTTCTGTTTTAGGTTTCGAAGATGCTGATGAACCGGAAATACGACTCGTTGGCGATTCCATTGTTCGAGGACAGCTCGAGGAATTCTGTGGGAGAAACTCTCGTCGTAGACGCCGTTACTGCTACCCTGGTACAAGGGTGGATATAACTAATAGTGTTGACCATTTTACAGCCAAAACCTCTGAGAACACAACGTATGTTATTCATGTCGGTACAAACAACGTTTTAAATTCTAGATCAGAAGAGCTGCTGGCTAGGTACAGGTACTTACTGGAGCGACTAAAGGAAAAAACTAATAAGATTGTTTTAACAGGTATACTTCCTCGAATTATCCAACGTAGCGATTTCTACAGCAAGGCGACCTAGGTGTAAGCTGTAAACCCTAGATCCTGTCCCAAACCTGGATCCTATCTGCTTTGCAGATAGCTGGTGAGGGAAGCTATTATATATATATATAAATATATAAATATATATATATATATATGAAAAACTAATAAGATTGTTTTAACAGGTATACTTCCTCGAATTATCCAACGTAGCGATTTCTACAGCAAGACGACCTCTACTGTATTAACAATAACCTAAAGTCTCTGCCAACAGGACGGAGTGCATTTTGCGAATTTTTGGAATAGTTTCTACGGCAGGAGGGACTTGTTCCTTGGAGATGACTTCATCTTAATGACGTTTGGAGCTGCGCGTTTAGGAAGACTATTTCATAATACTGTCTCTTCTTTTCAGGCTGCCGTAACTCGAACGGTCCCGGCTAATTTCTTCAAACGTTCCCTGCGCTCGCGAAGGTGTCGCAATTACACAATTTGAAGGTTCTATCCCTTAAATTGCTCGTAGCCTACGAAATAAAATAAACAAATTTTTTTCTTTAATTGCTTGTAAAGACTATGACTTAATTGCGATAAATGAATCGTGGCTTAGCACTGAAACACGTGACTTTGTAGGGGAGTATCAAATTAGAGGTTATAGATTTTTTGTTAAAAACAGAATAGGTAGGCGAGGAGGCGGTGTTATGTTGTATATCAAGATAATATTGCAAACGTTATAGAAGTAAAGCACACAATTCCAGAACCGATAGATTCAACTATAGCAGAACTTAAATTGAACGATTTCGAACTTCTTGTTGGTTATATATAGGCCCCCTAATCAAACAGCTGATACGGACGAAGCGTTATATCGTGAACTAAAGAGAATAATAGGTAGTGAGCAGGCCTTAGTTATGGGTGACTTTAATTACGCCAACGTGATGCGGAAGGTAATCGTTTAGTTAATTTTCTCGAGGATAGCTTTCTTATTCAAAAGGTTGGGGAACCTACGAGGTTGGACCGTATTTTAGATTTAGTAATAACTACGGATGATAGGTTAATCAAGGATCACGAAGTAATAGAACCGTTAAGGAATAGCGATCACAGTATGGTAGAGTTTGTCCTCTCAGTAAGTCACTCGAAACCAGCTAACTCGACTAAAATTCCTAACTTCCAGCACGCAGCCTTTTCTAAATTTCGAAATGAATTGTCACACGTCAACTGGGAAAATGTAATGGGGAACTCCAACGCAAAACTAATGTGGGAATCGTTTGAAGCAGTATTTAGGACTATAAATGAGGAATGTGTACCGTACAAAATTAAGCGTGCGAAAGTAAACAAGCCCTTGTGGTTTACTTCTAGAGTAGGAGACATTATAAATAGTAGAGATAGGGCTTATAGGCTGCTACATAAGTGCGATAAAGACAATTTATGGTTACGAAACAACTACATATCTCTAAGACGTGAAGCAAAAAGTGCAATAAAAAAGTCCAAGCGCGAATTCTCCATAGCTCGTGACGGTAAAGAAAACCCCAAGCGATTCTTTCAATACGTCAACAATAGAAATCCAGTAAAACGTGTCTTGGGGCCGTTGAAAAATGTTAACGGAGATCTAGTTTCTGAAAACAAGGAATTGGCTACGTTGCTAAACGAATTTTTTACGTCACTTTTTACTATAGAAGATGTAATGAATATCCCTACGGTCATAGACATACCTTTTGATAATGGTAATATTTTGGATAATATTGTGGTTAGTGAAGGGAAGGTAATGCGTTATATTGATAAAATGAAAATGCGTAAATCATCGGGCCCGGATTCCATATATCCCATACAACTAAAAGAATTAAAAGAAAGCATTGTTGTGCCGCTAACAAAGATTTTTAATGCGCCTACTTCTGAGGGGTGCGTACCAGATAATTTCAAGTTAGCAAACGTAACACCTATCTTTAAGAACGGCGATAAAGGTGCGGCGGGAAATTATAGGCCAATCAATTTAACGTCTGTTATAGGTAAGCTACTGGAATCAATAATTAGGGATCGTATAGTCGAACACTTAGAATTGCATAACTTGGTTAGAAATACGCAGCACGGTTTAAGGCGAAACAAATCTTGCTTAACTAATCTTTTAGAATGTTTTCAAAGCGTGGTTGAAGTTTACGATAGTCATCGGGCGGTTGATGTAGTGTATTTAGATTTTCAAAAAGCGTTTGACACCTTACCGCACAAAAGACTCATTGAAAAAAATTAAGGCTCATGTAATCAGGGGTGTCGTGATAAATTGGATAGAAGAGTGGTTGCGAGGTAGGAAACAAAGGGTGGTCGTTGATGGAGCGAAGTCGTGTTGGGCTAATGTAGCGAGTGGCGTTCCTCAGGGTTCTTTATTGGGCCCCTTGCTTTTTCTTATATATATTAACGATTTAGATGTCGGCCTAGTCAGTATAGTTTCAAAGTTTGCGGATGACTCGAAGTTGGGTGGTAGGGCGATTAATGACGAAGATAGAGGTAAATCCAGGAAGATCTGAATAAAATCGTAGGTTGGTCAGTCACATGGCAAATGAGATTTAACGTCGATAAGTGCAAAATTTTACAAATAGGTTTGCGTAACGGTAATTTTGCGTATAGTATGTCACGGAAGGAGTTAGCAAGCGTAGAGCAGGAAAAAGATTTAGGAGTTATACTGTAGTCACTGGTGATTTAAAAGTAGCGAAACAAAGTACAGCAGCGGTCAATAAAGCGAACAGAGTGTTAGGTTTTATCGCTTGGAGTTTTGAGTACAAATCACGCGATATTATTGTTCCTCTTTATAAATCATTAGTTAGACCCCATTTGGAGTACGCGATCCAATTTTGGAATCCGCATATGCGAAAAGATATAGACAAAATCGAAAGAGTTCAAAGACGAGCAACTATGATGATTCCGTCGCTTAGGTCAAAGTCGTACGAGGATAGGCTTAAGCAGTTAAAATTGACTACACTCGAGACTAGGCGGCTAAGGGGTGATCTAATCCAGATTTTCAAAATTATGAATGGGTTCGACAACGTGAATAGAGATAGCTTTTTCGAAATATCTCAGTATAATAGGACTAGAAATAACGGGTGTAAGTTGACAAGTAGAAGGTTCGAGACAGCAGTTGCAAAAACCTTTTTACGCATAGAATAGTAAATAGCTGGAATAGTTTGCCGGTAGAAGTAATTAGTAGCACGTCTATAAACATGTTTAAAAATCGATTAGACGCATATGTTGATAGATTGGGTATAGTTTAAGGTAGTAAAATTAAGGCTTTGTAGTTCGGAACCCACGTAAAATTGTAGGTCCCCTGCCACCACGGAGGACATGCACAATACACAATTACGAACACAGTTAGGTAGACCAACCATGAGTGGATCCTAGGGTCTTTGTTGGTCTGAATGGGGGGTGAATGGGGGGTGAATGGAAGTATATATATTAATGTATAGTGGTTATAAAATGGGGTAGGGGCTGTAGCGTGTCATGTACGTTTGTGTTTATATGTACGTTTGTGTGTATGTATTTGAACGAATATCTGACATCTTTTCCCATAACTTCTTGAAGCAGACTGGAGTGGCCTATGGCTGTCAGCCAGGAGACACAGAATAAGGGGGGTTGGGAATGCAAATACGTAGAGTAAGCCAGGAGAGAGTGCAAATATGTAGAGGAAGCCAGCTGTCAGCGCCAGGAATGATGGCGTAGTGTGTATATATATACACCTTACCTTACAAAGGTTTCGCCCGATGAGTCCTCATTTCGCGAAGGTCAAGCTTGTCGCCCCTCCTCTCGAGTTGGCCTGGTGAAGTAATGAGTTGGTTTCTTGTGCTCTCCACCTCACACAGCAAGGTACGCCCGGCTCATCGGGGATTGTTCTGAGCCAGGCGTCTAGTCTTCTTTTGAAGATGTCAACTGCAACTCCCTTCGTGTTTCTTAGGTCTTTCGGCAGCTGATTAAACAGTTTTGGTCCTCTCACTACAAAACTATTTTCTTTCAGGGTTAAGGATGTTCTCTGTCTCGCCTTCAATTTGGGAATACGACACAGTCTACTGTTTCTACCTTCCACCGTTGTTTGGGGAGTTATAGGGTTCAGAGTAAGATTAGGGACTAGTTTCTCCATTATTTTCCAAGTGTAAATAATGGTGTATCTCTCTCTTCTCCTTTCCAGTGAATATAGGTCTAGTTCGCGTAACATTTCCCAGTAATTTAGTTCTTCGCACCCATTGATCTTAGCTGTGAAGCTTCTCTGGATCCCTTCCAGCTGTCTAATGTCTTCTTTTTTATATGGGGATGTTGGGACCGAGCAGTATTCCAATTTGGGTATGATCAGGGTTTTCAGTAGAGGAATAATTACATTCCTATCCCTTCGTTTAAAGGTTCTCAATATCTGTCCCGTTGTTCTCTTTGCTCTGTTTACTGCTATCTTATTTTGTGTTTCAAATTTCGCATCATCTGTCATTACAACCCCTAAATCTTTTGCTCTGGAATTTCTCTGAATTTCCTGTCCATTTGGGGTATAATATTCCATGGATTTTAGGTCTTCCCTTTTTCCGTACCGTAATAGCTGAAATTTCTCGGTGTTAAACTTCATATTGTTGTCTTCCGTCCACTTGTAGATTCTGTTTATGTCGGTTTGTAGAGATCCTATACCTTCTGGGTTTCTTATTTTTCTACTGATCTTTGTGTCATCAGCAAAGGATGTTACTGTGCTCTCTGGTAACGTCCTCAGCTATGTCAGTTAGCATGATTATGAAGAGTAGTGGAGCTAATACTGTTCCTTGTGGCACTGAGCTCACTAAGGAAATTATATATCCATTTCCCTACTTTTCCTGTTATTCCCATATATTTCAGTTTATGTATTATGATTCCATGGTCACACTTGTCGAACGCTTTAGCAAAGTCTGTGTATAGTACATCATAGTTTTCATTACTTTCAAATGCATCAATAATGTTGTTGTAGTGTTCCATTAGTTGTGATAGGCATGATCTGCCTGACCGAAACCCGTGTTGGTTAGCATTGAATTTTTTCTGAGTTTCCAAAAAGTCATAGGTTTTCTGTCTAACTTTTCTTTCAAATATTTTAGTGAGATGAGATGTAAGCGACACTGGCCTATAGTTTTTGGCCTCAGATCGATCTCCTCCTTTATATATTGGGACTATGTTTGCGCTCTTCAGGATGCCCGGTATTTCTCCCGTGTCTAGTGATCGTCTCCATATCCAGTATAGGGGCTCAGCGATTGCATTCTTGCAGTTTTTGATCAGTGTGGCATTCCATTTATCCGGTCTTGCCGCTGAGTGTGTTTTTAGTTTCCCTATGGCTTGTGTCATATCATCCGTCGTAAAGTCGAAATCCGTTATGCTTTCCCCTTGTGGTTCTTTTTCAAAGAACGCGTTTCTATCGCATATCAATTTGTCAGTTTTGGGGAGACTGAAAGATGATTCGTACTAAGCTCTTAATATTTCAGATAGATCATCAGATAAAGACTGTTCTCATTTTTTAAAGGTCCGATAGTCGCATGGTTTTTCGACTTTCTTTTTGCGAAATTATAGAAGTACTTTGAGTTAGCCTTTATCGCTTCTGTAGCGTCGTCTTCTTTTTCTGTATGCTTCTCGATTAGTTAATGTATGACGACATCGATACTTTGCAGTTTATCATTTAATATTTTTCTGATGTTATCTTTACAATTACTTAATTTTGCAGTCACTCTTTTTCTCTTTCGAAACAATGCCCTCTTTTGTCTCTCGAACCTGCTTCTCTTTCCTCTTTGTTGTATCTTTGGGACATGTTTTTCCACAATTTCTAACGTCTCCTCTAACGTCATTAGCATCTCCTCCGTTGTCTTGGCCTCGAAAATGGTTTTCGATTAGTTAATGTATGACGACATCGATACTTTGCAGTTTATCATTTAATATTTTTCTGATGTTATCTTTACAATTACTTAATTTTGCAGTCACTCTTTTTCTCTTTCGAAACAATGCCCTCTTTTGTCTCTCGAACATGCTTCTCTTTCCTCTTTGTTGTATCTTTGGGACATGTTTTTCCACAATTTCTAACGTCTCCTCTAACGTCATTAGCATCTCCTCCGTTGCCTTGGCCTCGAAAATGGTTTTCCAATCTATTACTTCTATGCTGGATGTCACATCTTCCCAGTTTATAGCTTTGGAGTGGAAATTAAAAATTTCGAATTTGCTTCTTTCTGTTGTGCGTGTTCTTTCCTTTCTTGTTGCCTTTATATTAGTTGTTATTTCACTGATGTTGTGGTCCGATATCATAGTTGGGGATATTTCTACATTATCAATTAGATTACTGTTGTTTGTGAATACCAAATCTAGGCAGTTGTTTTTTCTTGTGTTTTCTGTTATTTCTTGCGTTAACATTAATTTATCAGCTAGAACTAGTAGCATTTTTACCTGCTCCTGGTCTTCTCGTGTGCCCCCCTTGTCCTGGTGTATACATATATTTTTTCCTATCCTTTTATATTTCATAAATGGGAAATTAAAATCACCACAGAGAAAAATATTTGGGGTTGGAGAGTGTAGATCTTTTACCAAGTTTCTTACCTCTGTAATGGAATCTGAAAATTTTGAGGTTGGCGTGTTTGGGGGTCTGTATATTACAATTAGTACCATATTTAATTTTTCAATTTTTGCTGCTACACATTCTACGTAGCTGTTTGAGGTACTTATAACTGTTTCTGCTATGTGCCTTTCGCGTGTGTAAATAGCACATCCTCCTTTACGTCTCACTGTTCTGTCGGCTCGGAGGATGTTATAGTTGTCAATTAAAGTAGAGAGGAGGGGTGACAAGCTTGACCTTCGCGAAATGAGAAATCCTCGAGCGAAACCTTTGTAAGGTTGTACGGTATATATATATATATATATATATAGTATATATATATATATATATATATACACAGTAGAGTGGCCCAAAAACATAAGGTAAAAATAAATATCAAATATATATCGCTCCGCATGATTCTTTCTGTTTCATTTGATTAAAGAACTCTGCATGCTCAAAATTACCGTGACCCGACAATTCAGCGCCGACAATTCAGCGCAAGACAATTCAGCGCAAAGACAATTCAGCGCAAGACAATTCAGCGCAAGACAATTCAGCGCGAAAATACCAACAACGAAGAAGAAAGAACAAATCCAGAGGGAAGAGAGGCTTGCAACTGTTAGGTTAGGTTAGGTTAGGTTTCTAGTTTTTGAAATAAAATCTTAATTTTAACAATTCTAACAAATTTTGTTTTTTTAAATAAAATTTTAATAATTATACTCCTTTGAATTTTATCTCCGATTTGTCACTCCTTCGTTATGTCACTCCTTCGTTACGGTATTTATGTCACTCCTTTGTTATGTCACTCCTTTGAAATGTCACTCCTTCGATACAGACCCAATTTAGCATATATATAAATATACAAATTTTTCTTTTTTATTTATTGCGATTTATTTTTTATTATTTTTAACTAAACTTTTAACTGTACTGACTTGCGCTGAATTGTCTTGCGCTGAATTGTCTTTGCGCTGAATTGTCGGCGCTGAATTGTCGGCGCTGAATTGTCCTGCGCTGAATTGTCGGTGCTCCCAAAATTACGCAGATAGGAGTATATTTAGAGGTCACTCACTTTTTGCTACTTTTTGGTATAGTTCTGAAATCTCGCTGTTGTGTAGAGGATAGGTGCTAGTGTTGTAAATTATTACATATATAAATCGGTTTGTTTGTGCTACGTTTTGCATTTATTGTCATTAATTAAAAGTACCCTACTTCCTGAGTTGTGGATTAAATTAGTGCGTCTATTAGAACGCGTGGACTCTAGCGAAAACATGATTAAAGGAATAAACGTGTTTACTCTCGTGGTGAACGGTTCGCCTCTACCCACCCACCTCCGTCAGCTGTACCCATTGCTTCAGTTCTTTCGTGTCTTTCGTAATGTGAGTATCGCCAGACAGTTACTGTGTATAATAGGTGAGTTCATATTGCACCTTGCATGTCATACATACGAGTACTACAATTAGTTACTGCATTTTCCGGGTCAAGATTATTGTTAAATCATATGCGAAACATCTGAAAAAATCAGAACGAAGAGGCGGTAAAAGAAAACAGGAGCTTTAGCTTAACTTGAATTACATACATATATATAATATATATATATTATATATATATATTATATATACACAGTACACCCACAGCTTTGTCCGGAGCTGAAGGGCGTTTCTCCATGCGGCGAATGGGGAAATGCATCTTTCTCGGACCGTAGAGGAGGTCGCTAAGCGCTGTCGTGTTTTCACCCGAGGAAAGTTTCATAATGCACGAATTCAAACTTAATAAATATATATATATATATATATATATATATATATATATATATATATATATATATATATATATAGTCGCTCTTTGAGTCGGTAATTGTTGAACCAAAATTCTATATTTACATGGGATTTTATGTTTGCTTGTATATGTACAAATAGTAATTTTATCTTTAAGTTAGGTGAAGCCTCTATAATTTCAATAAAAATTTTAATTTTAAATAAAATGATCATTAGAAAATATTTTAGAATTATTCGAATGTTCGAATAGCAATTACAATATCATTACTAATCGCATCATCGTTAAACAGAGATGTAAAAATAACTTGTTATTTAGTTTCTTATTGTACTTTGTAATTTTCTTAAAAGAAGTGTAAGTTTATTGAATGCGGAACTAGAGAAATTTTAGTTCCGGTTTCATCTATATATATATATAATATATATATATATATATATATATAATATATATATATATTATATATACACAGGGTGTTTCAGGAGGAAAGGTCAATACTTTGGGAGGTGACAGTATCGGATATTGTGAGAAAAAAAGTTCATATAAACATGTGTCTAATTCTGAATGGTTACGGAGATAGAGCTGTTTGAATCTACAAATACAAAAGCATTGTTAATGATAATCAAGAAAGAGAAACCAATTACTGTTTCTAACATTTAATGTTTAAACATTGGCATTTTGAATGGCATCAGATACAGAAATGGCAAATTTGTTACAGTTTACAATACGTTTTCGAAAATCCCACCGTCAACCTCAACGCACTTTGCAACTCGTGTGCGAAGATCGCGTGTTGTTCGTCTGAGTTGATCTTGACGTTCCTTTATGCGGGCAGCAGCATCCAAAATGCGCGCGAGCAATTCGTCTCGTGTATCCACCTTTCTTTTGTAAATTTGACTTTTCATCCAACCCCACAAACAATAATCTAACGGAGAGAGGTCTGGAGACCGTGGTGGCCATTGAATGGGACCACCGCGGCCGATCCATCGACCAGAGAAAGTTTGATTTAGGTATTGCATCACCAGACGGGTAGACTGTGGAGGAGCTCCGTCATACTGAAAGTACATACCAGCGCGTGTAGCCAAAGGAACATCCTCCAATAGTCCTGGCAATTCATTTTGCAGAAATTCTAGTTAACTTTGTCCTGTAAGACGATTCTCTAAAGTAACAGGGCCAATCAGCTGATCATCGATGGATACCCACCACACATTGGCAGAGAAGCGATGTTGAAAATTTGTTTCCACAGTGGCATTTGGATTTTCGTCTGACCACCGATGAGAGTTACGAGTGTTGTTGATACCGTCACGGGTGAAAGTAGCTTCATCGGTGAACAGTATTAATCGAAGCAATCGGCGATTAACATTTACCCAATGATAAAATTCCAGTCGCATGGCAGCGTCTCCTGGTTGAAGGTGTTGTACACGCTGTACATGATATGGATGCAAGCCTTCCTCACGTAATGTTCGCCATACTCTTGTGTGTGGTACACCGAGACGTATAGAAATTCTTCGTGAGCTAGTAGTACGACTACGCTCTACCAACTGAAGAATGTTTTCCACTTCATCCACATCTTGTTGACCTTCACGTTCAGATGAAACATGAGCGCTGGGAAGTGTACCAATCTCACGCAATGTGTTGAAAACCCTGGTAAACACTCTTCGATACGGAATTCTGCGGTTCGGAAACCGTCGACGGTATTCTGCAACAGCAGCTGTTGCACTTCCATCGCAAAAACCGTAGACATACACCATATCTGCATATTCGGCATGTGTGAAGGTGTGGCATTCTTAACACTGCTTCAAACACCAAACAATGTCACTCACAACAGTCAGCTGTCGATTGGCTTATGTTACATGCCTACATTACAGCTTACATGGTTCAAGGTTATAGGGGAAGGAAGTGGGAGGAAGAGCTGCGCGCGCATCAGATTCAAACAGCTCTATCTCCGTAACCATTCAGAATTAGACACATGTTCATATGAACTTTTTTTCTCACAATGATCGATACTATCACCTCCCGAAGTATTGACCTTTCCTCCTGAAACACCCTGTGTGTGTATATATATATATTATATATATATATATATTCTCTCTCTCTCTCTATATATATATATATATATATATATAGAGAGAGAGAGAGAGAGAGAGAGAGAGAGAGTTGCTTCAGCTCTGTCACGTTTTTCTCGGGGGATCCTCCAAAAGAAGACAATGCTTCCGCGCGCGGTGGATGGCCAAGGTCATCTACTCACTGAAGATCTTCCTATTCAAGGACCAGACAAAGCTAACGGCGCATGAGAGGGCTAGCATAAAAACATTTTTCTTTTTGTCTCTCTCGTCTACACCCGCTACTGGCATGAGGCCCCAGTCCCAGAAAAAGCACCCTTCGATGACATTAACCTACTCGCCCTCCTGCATGATTACCCTGTGCGTTTCATCAAGGACGCAGCGGTCAAGGTGTTCTGTTTCCACTTAGGATAATTTTCTGAACACCTCGCGCCCCTCACCCTCTTCGACGATTGCGTTAAAGAACAGACTAAAGCATGAACCCTAAAGCTTCCAAGCGGGTGGATGAGAAGGAGTTCGACCATTACACTCCTTTAGAAGCGTACATCACAAGCCGTTCGTTGAAATTGTTCAACCTTCTCTCCGTGAACGGCCAAGAAGAAGCTAAGGCGTACTTGTCACCGGCCCTCTGGCCAACGGACCCAATGTATCAGGCATTGAAGACCAAAGTCAAACTCCTCAAGGTCGTCAGTGATAGTGCTGAACGTGCTGTTTCTCTTATCACATCATATAACGTTACAGTGACGAAAGACGAGACTCAGAAACAATACTGGTTGCGGTTCATCAGCAGTCACCGCAAAACCTTACCGGTTTCAACGAAGGCGGTACTGAACGTCAAGAAACAGGTTGTTTGAGGTGTTTTATATCTCATGAACGAAATTGAAGTTCCTCAATATTATCCGATGTGATACAAGTGTTGTTATTATTGTTTTTCATTTCATTGCTATTATACAAATAACTTAATAAAGGATTATGAAAAAGTAGAAGCTAATTTTTTTCAGTTTTGTTTCAAGCACTAAAAATGTAGTAAAAGTGAGTAACCTTTAGATATTTTCCGATATGCCTAATTTTTTGCATGCTTCATTAGTTTTTTATATGTAACAAAGAGAAACGAACGTTTCCGAATTTATATTTTTGGGCCACCCTAATATATAGTCACAAATAGGGGAATATATATGTAAAACAACAATTAAAGCACGCAGTTACATTGAACTGAATTATTAACTTACTATGCTCATCTTGCCAAAAGAAATATAACTTCTTTATTGTACACACACACACACACACACACACACATATATATATATATATATATAGATAGTCACAAATACGGGAATATATATATATTATATATATATATATATATATATATATATATATATATATATATATATATATATATATAATTAAAGCACACAATTACATTGAACTGAAATATTAACTTACTAAGCTCACCATGCCAAAAGAATTATAACAATTATATATATATATATATATATATATATAAATATATATATATATATGTTAACCCCTCCGTCACTGACTTATCATGTGCCCAAAGCTATCGCAGTTAAAACACTGTGGAGGAGGGCGTGTATTCTGGGTTTGGGGGGGGGCTTGTTTCTGTGGTGGTGCTCCCTGCATTGGCCTCGATTTATAGGGTTGTTGTTGTTGCTGTTGGTGATGTGGTTGCTGCTGCTGAATGTAATGTACAGGAGTTTCTCTACCCTTTCGGTAGTTCTGGTTTGCTAAATCGGGGTAATGTTCCCGTGTTTTGTTTATGGCTACACTTACAGGTTTGTCAACATTTAAAAACTCCTGAAACTTTTTTTTAGGTGCTCCTACTATTAGATTTCTTTGTTTCGAAGTGAAAGTAATGCCACACGCACTTTCAGCGGCACGGAGGGCTTCTCCTACAAGTTTATGTGTTCGTGTAATAAAATTGTTTAAATCTTCATGTTCCTCTTTCTTCCATTTAGCTTGGAAGACTGCTTCTAATGTGGCTAAGGGTTGTGCAAGTGTTATTTCTTTAAAAAATTCTAATAAGTTTTGTTTAAAATTGTCCCATGTTGTAGCTTCGCAAATCGATGGGACATAGGTGACTGTGTCATGAGCATTTCCCTCTTTACGGTCGATAAATCTGTTTGCTTCCCTAATCTTTATATCGTCATCGGTGATATTTTTGCGTAAGAAATGTTGTTCTAAAGATTCAATCCAAGGTCTTACGCGTGGTTCAACAAAGTGATTATCTATGGTCCCCTTAAAAATTAAGACAGTATGGGGAAGGTTTACTAGTCTACCTAAGTTAATGTACGCTGGGGCGGGGGTTTGAGACTGAGACATATTGGCTTGTTTTGGATCTGAAGTTTGTGTGTTTCGGAATATGTTTGAAGGGCGCGGGGTAGGTGGAAGAACGGGTGTAGGGAATTTTCGATGTCAGAAAGCGCACCGTCTGAATCGCTCATGTGTGAAGGTACTATTAATGTGTTCAAATTAGGTCTGCTTGACCGATCTTAATTTATGGAATGATCACTTAAGTGGTTTTCCTAACTACTCTATCTAAAAAAATACACATTAAATAAATGCGCAATAATTTGCCTAACTAGGAGAGAATTTGAAAAGATTGCAAACAAAATAATAAAAAAAAAATGTAAACAAGATTATCCTGGTACTATGCTTAGTACATTAAATAAAATTATGCTATAATAACTATAATACTGGAAATAACTCGGTTTTACTAAAAAGAAATGTATCACTGGTGTATGGAATGTTCACTGTGTTTTTTGTTAATTGTGGCTCAATATTAATTATTAACTGTTAATAATACTGACTTTTCAAATGTTTAGAGATTATTTAAAAAAAGAAGTTTTGTACTTAACAAGATTCCTATGGCGAAATCGTTGGAGACGTCTCCTGAAGACGTGTCTTGCTGGCCGCTTGTTCTTGGATGAAAACTAGGCGTGGAGAACTTGGAGTCGTGACACACCGGTTCAAGGGTGGATGTGACGAACTGGAAGTAGTGACACGCCGGTCAACTGGATGTTGATTCTAGTTCCAGGGTCTGAAAGACTGGAAGAATCCTGGGTCGCCAGTTGTTAACCCCTCCGTCTATGGCCTGGGTTGGTTCGAAGTCGACGGGTGTTCTTGTCGGTGGCGGCAACGGATGTTACTTGCAGTAGTTTCTTCTATATCATTCTCCGAGTCCTTCTATAGTGGCTCGGAGGATTCGGGGAGACTTACTAAACTTCTGAAGATTCTCGGATTCTTCTGGTAATGTATCGGGGAATTTTACTGACTAAGTTTCTGAAGAGAACAAGGCTCGAAAGAGAAGATAAAGACTGTTTCTTAATGGATTTTACTACAAAAGGTACAGGTAGTGCTCAGCCTTTGAATCTATTTCTTAATGACAATGGAAGTTTTTACTGGGGTTTATATACCCCAAAACTGCTAACATCATTATTATTAAATGCTAAAAAGGCTGCATTATTTTTGCACAATATTTGAAAATAAAGTACATTTTTTAGCTGTGGTAGGGTTTGAACGAGTAAACAAAATATTTGAAGATGAAACCATATTTTTATCTTAAACCGCGACTTTTCAGATCTGATGTTATCATGATCTGCCAAGTTAACTAAAAGTGGAAATCGGACTATGCATCTTTACACTAAAATATGCATATAAGTAAAATTTTAAGGTTTAAGATGTACAATTTAAATGCTTAGGCAAGACATGATCTCATCTTTTATAACGAAAAAGAATGTATACAAAATATGAACATTGCAAAGCTTAAGCAGGATTCCTTATTAAGCGAAATCTAAAAAAATGATTATGAGATTTTAAAAAAGAACAGGTCACCAATTATTTGGCAAAGTAGAAAGCAAATCAAAAATGTTATCCAAACGTTGGGCGATTTTGGTCCTTATGTAAAAATGAATACACACACATACATACATGTGAATATAGGCATTATATAAAGTTAAATATATAAGAATATACAGGATTATATAAATACATGAACCATATAAGCACATGAATTTTAAAATGGATACAAGAACTATATAAATGAATACAAGAATTACATGAAGACTACGATAGTATAGGAATATGGGAATTATTTATGGTTCATTTTTACACACACACACACACACACACATATATATATAATCACAAATAGGGGTATATATATATATATATATATGACAACAATTAAAGCACGCAATTACATTGAACTGAAATATTAACTTACTAAGCTCACCATGCCAAAAGATTATAACTATTTTATTAATATATATATATATATATATATATATATATATATATATATATATTCACAAATAGGGGAATATATATAAAACAACAATTAAAGCAGGCAAATACATTGAACTGATTCATTAACTTACCAATCTCAAGGCCTTCAAATCAAAAGAAATATAACTACTTTATTTCAGGAGCAACAGAATAGAGTCACCATATACTGTATGTACTCGAACCCCACACCCTATCACCACCATTTCCTGGAGCAGACTGGGGTGACCTATGGCTGTCAGCCATTCGTGCTGACGTCCCCCAAATCGGGGAATATATATTAAATAAATATTTTTGGGGGAATTAATAGTTATTTCCATGTACATACATATTTGGGATATTTCCATGCATCCTTTTTATTTTCTGCTGCACCCCAAACCAATTACAACTACTTTATTTAAAATATCCAAGTCCTATTATATATATATATATATCAGATTCTGTAGTTCCAGGCAAAATATATCCAATCATAGTATTTAAATTCCATCAAATCAAAAGAAATCTACTTTCTACACAGTTACATCATCCATAACATGCCAATTTCAAACCAAAAAAATTATAACAAATTTATTCAGAATATATGTCCTATTGTATAATAAGTCCTATGGTATACAATAGAATATACAACTGTATACAATTGTATACAATTGTATCCTATTGTATACAATAGAATATATAATAGTCCTATTGTATACTTACTATGCTCACCATGCCAAAAGAATAATGACTATTTTATTGTATATATATATATATATATATATATATATATAATATATATATATTTCCTCAATCAGATTAAGGAAACAAATCCGATTTTATATTAAAAATATATAATTATTTCTCTCTTTATCCTGTGAAAAGAATGTTTGATATGAAGACACGCGTTTAAATTCTTCAAAACTGACCGTAACAATTAACTCGACCATTCTGCCAAAAAATAAAAAATAAAGTGCGTCAGATATCTCAACCGGAAGCATAAATGTATTTAACACCGAATTTAACTTGAGAGTGTCAAAGCTGGACGGGGACACTTAAAACAGCTCATGAAACCCGAACGCCGAATTTATATGCTTATAACACTAAAGTGCGACAAAAGCTTCTAATAGATCGCCCGGAAACACAGCTGCACCTTAATTTAACACCTAACTTAACTCGATATGATGTCAAAATGATATTCACTCAAGATATACCCCCCAGAGACAGCCGATGCCTTTTAAGGAAGGAACCACATCGCTCAGCTGCTTCAGACGAATTATCACTCTAGCGTAAAACAAGTATATACTACGACACACGTGGAATATTTCTCGTCTCGCACTTTCCCGCTCTGAATACTATCTCTGACCGTTTTATCGAAATATTGTTATAATTAGACAGTGACCCTAAATCAAATACTTGACAGTACTTTATTATTATTATTATTATTATTATTATTATTATTTTATATTCAGACCTAATGTGCATCAAACTCATTTCAAAGTGCTGTAATAATAAAGAATACGTTTTAAATAAACATTTTTAATCGAAAATTTAGAAAACAATACTTTTATTTTTGCTAAGCAAATTAAACCAACAGTTACATGGCGAATTTAAAAACAGTTTATAATGCGTAGACCATTAAACTAAGAATAGAAATATATATGTTTAATTAGAAATATTATTAGTGCTTTAAGGAAAATATATTTCCTTTCAATACATTAAAATAAATTCCAGCTTTTTTCCCAAATATTCTTTCGGCAAATTATAAAATAATGTCACAGATTTAACTCTATATTTTTTAAACGAAATATAGTGATAGATGTTTTAAAGACAGAAATGTTTAAATATTCTAATTCTCTGACATTTTAATTTCTTTCTGCTGAAATTTATGACTTCTTTATAAAGCGTGTGTGTGTGTGTGTGTGTGTGGTGTGTGTGTGTGTGTGTGTGTGATTTTGTATGGAGTGTGAATTTAAGTGTTATATGCCTGCATTTAATGACTAAAGGTTTGTATTTCTTTCCTATTAACGAAAATGAAATAGATCATCCCCCTTATTTTTGCCCTGTTTCAATGAATAATTGAATGAATACTTCTTTGTTTACAAAATAAATACGATTTTACAATTTATGTCGTTACGATAATTTTAACATAGAATAATTGCCAGATATGCATGTTATGATATGTGTCTAAAGAAACCCACAGATTCATTTTAGCAGTGTTACCCAAGTAATGCAAAGGCCATTTTCTACGCACATTTGTAATACAGAAAATGGAATTTTATTTAATGTTGGTATAAATTAAATGTTTATCACATGAATTAAAAGTTTTAACGACAAACAAGACCAATTAAATTTCCTCAACCCAAAAGAATTATAACTGCTTTATTCAGAATAAACAAACCCTATTATATATTAAATATTTTGTTTGTGTTCATATGAATTGAAAGTTTTAACGACAAACCAAACCAACTAAATTTCATCAACTCAAAAGAATTCTACATTTAAAACAAAAACCTTTTTTAAGCGAATATGGTGTTAGATATTTTAAAGACAGAAATTTTTAAGTGTTCCAAGTGGTTTACATTTTATTTATTTCTGTCATATATATATATATATATATATATATATATATATATATACCCGATGTTCTGAAAAAGACTTGTACTCAAAAACCATTCTCTCTCTCTCTCTGACGGTTTGGTAAAAACTTAAGGACCCCCCTACTAAAATTCGTTCAGAGTCAGCCCACTAAAATCGTTCACCCAATGAATGTTTTACTTTCTGAAAGTGTGGGAGGGAGAAAGTCTTTTCTTCAACATGCCCCAATCTAGGGGAGCCTTCGCCCCTGTCCTATAAAAGGTGTAGCAGGGGCATATACGAATCATTTTCTGTTTGGTAAGCCTTCCAGTTGTTGTGTACAAACTTATAAACAAGAATGCAGTCGGACGAATACCCCAATATCATTATGTAAGTTATTTTACGTGGTATACATTGTGATCTGCACACATAGGCTTATTTAATAGTGCCCTGAGTAAAATATATAGAATCTATTTGTCCTGTGTCATTATTTATGTAGAAGTGTGTTGTTTGTGAAGTTTTCGTGATTGTGCACAATTTTAATCTATTATTATTTTATCTGAAAGCCGATTCTTCCATACACGAATATCTAAACGAATATGCGACGCCAGCGGTATATCTCTGTTGTGATGCAGTGTGAGTAGCTGTTTTTACCTATATATTCCCGCCATATATATATATATATATATATATATATATATATATATATATAAAATACCCATTCTCTACTTATACATCGTTATTTTACAGTGATAGTGCGTGTGTTCATTTGATGGGATACGTGAACAATGCCCGTGTATTTTCGAGCCAAGCTTTAGAGCAAACGTTGTTACAAGATTCGCGACATGAGAGTGGCACCGCATCAAGCAGTAACGATTACGTCATGTAAGTATTATGTAATTAGAAAACAGTCTATTCTTTTAAGGTGTCTCAATAACTCGTGCAACTTTTCTCTTACATAAAACGTCTTTTGAAATGGATGACGCAAGTTTTTATTTTTTCTATTTTAAAGACCTGACGCGAATCTACTTCGATGTATCACAGTATGAGGGCACGTTGGAAACCGACACCCTTGTTGGGAAAGAATCCGTTTTTATTTTAAAATATTTTAAAATCTCTCTCTCATTATTCTGTGAAATAGTAATGACAATAACAAACATCTCTCTCATCAACCTGTGAAATAATAACAATAATAAATATCTCTCTCTTTATTGTATGAAAATAATAATAATAATGTGTGGTTTACAGTAGTGCTTTTTCTTTTAGGGGCAACCCGCCGATTTTACACGAACATATTTCCGATGATTGCGTGATCGTCGGTGAAACGATGTAAGTTTTATTCTTGTACGTGTGTGTGTGTGTGTGTGTGTGTGTGTGTGTGTGTGTGTGTGTGTGTGTATTTTCAACATTTTATTAATTAATAAAGCTAAGGTTTTATTCTGTATTCAAAAAGGTATATCTGTTACATTTATAACTTGATTGTGACATAGTTATCAATTTCATTTAGCGTATACGTCACATTTTTGCGTAATATATATATGTACAGTTTTAAGAGCTGCAAAATTAGGTGTAAGATATTTATTACATTTTTTTTTATTTTACAGACCTGACGCGGATCTACTTTGGTGTGTGCTACAATATGGACGTACGTTGGGACTCGAAGCTCAAACCATCAACCTTACCGGGTAAGAATCCGTTTTTACTTTAAAATATCTCTCATTATTCTGTGAAATAATAATAATGACAATAACAAACATCTCTCATTATCCTGTGAAATAATACCAATAATAAATATATATATCTCTTTATCATGTGAAAATAATAATAATAATAAAGCGTGGCTTACAGTAATATTTTTCTTTTAGGGATGACCCTCTGGTATTACAAACATATTCCCCGAAGCAAGGAATGTGAGATCGTCGGTGAAACGATGTTAGATTTTTATTTTTTCTTCTTGTACGTGTGTGTAGGGTGGGGTAAGAATAAATCAAGTATTTTCAACATTTTATTAAATAATAAAACTATGGGTAACATTTTAAGTATATTTATAAATTAATAAATAATTCCGTTTATTGTATACAACACATTTTTTACGTAATATTGGCTTCAAGGTTTAAGCGCACATATATGTCGGTTATGACGATATCCTTTAAGGTATTCTCAGTATGTTGCTTCCTCGCACCAACAAGGAAGTTTATACCGTTTAATTAATCTGACTGCGAGGTTTCTTCAATGGCGTCTTCTCTCTCGGTCCGTTGAGAGACGGGAATGCTTTTTCTTGGGAGGATATAAATTACGGGTTTTTCCTTTTTACTGCAGAGTAAATCAAATCCTTAACGCAACACTTGTTTAGGGAGTCGTAAAACGAAAGAGAACCCAATTTGGTTGATTAACCACTCGAAAGGTGCGGGCACGAACTGCCTCCCTCGAGGAGTTTCCGTGGTGCCACGTTTACAAAAGATTTTAAATCACAAAGTCCTATTATAACAATGATATTAGTCAAGAATTTATATAATTGTGGTTCGACACTTAACTCTTTTTAGTAGAAGAATTTATATAATTGTGGTTTATAATAGTTGAAAAGAACATTTTGAATTTAGGAATCTCTGTTTAAGATTATAGACGTGGCAACACTGTTTTATTCGTTTGGTTAAAGAAAGGATGCAGAGAATCCGCGGGGTATTGAGGCACTCTATACAAACATTAAAAATTTAACGGATTCATATTTTAATTTATACGAACCGAATAATATTTTTAAATTTCAACAAAAATTTATTGTCCTGTGGAAAACCTTTTTTCCACATATACACACAGGAGTGGTAATAATTTTTTTACACATTATATATATATATATATATATATATATATATATATATAGAGAGAGAGAGAGAGAGAGAGAGAGAGAGCTTAGCGGATATAAAATTAGGAAAAAGATTTTTTATTATACTGATGTAATTTAACTGTACTGCAATTTTAACACACACATCTTGCTTATTGTGACGGTACAATATATATACAGTGCTTAATTTGTAAATGAAAAAGAAGTGGAACGCAGGTGAAACCCTCACAGTTAGGGGGTCTGGGGGAGCGCTGTAAGCTTCCCCAGCGGGGTCCGGGGCGGCGCCCAGGAAACCAACGCATTTTAAGCGCTTTTTCTGCGAAAACTGCGCAACATGCAAATGAAAGTTCTTCGAATACAGTATTATTTTAAAGAAAAAGTTAGACTGTGATTGCAACATCTAAGTGAAATGTTATTTCATCTAAGTGAAACAAAATATTATATGTATTTGAAACAAAATAAAATTGCTTTACTTACATGCTATTGCTATATATAGGAAGTTGATAGAATAATCATATTAATTTCCACACACTCCAAACTTCTTTCTGCTTGATCGACTAGTTTTCGCTTCCTACTGTCTGTATTTCGTTGGATTTTAAATTACGAAATTACATTGCTGACCTTTTTATTAAAATAAAAACCTTTTTTTTATTAGGTTTTAAAATAAAAGTACCGGAACGGCGTTCCGGAGCGTTCCGTCACAAATTAAGCACTGTGTATATATATATATATATATATATATATATGTTTATACAACACGCGTGTCTGCTTTACTTACAAGGGGGAATCTACTAACTACCATGCTAAACACGAGGTTATCATTACCCTCATAATCACACAAATCTAGCTTTTTTAAGAAATCTTAATAGATGTTCCCACCAGCCAGAAATGAAATGAGGGAGAGGCAATGATGTCCACACATTTGAGAATAAACTTTGGTAACGCTGTGGATTCCACACGACTCGTGGTACACGTACCTGCTTTATAAACCCCATAATTACGCGGTCGAGCCATAATTATAGTGCTAAAGTCATAACAATAGACACATTCTCTATTTCTAACAAATATCCCGAAATAGTGTGTACCCGAGCTACAAAGAGAACCTGTGTTTACTATAAATGCGACATTTTTTTTCGTAATCGATTGTTTAAATTTTTCATTTTTTGCATAAGTCCCGGCGAATAAGTTTCGCGTGAAATAATCCTGCCTCATAACCTCCCGTATCGTTATTTCATCCGTTATTTTTAAAAAATCATCAGATACACTTCTGAAACGGTCAATCTCATGATGCTCTGACTTTCCAAGTAAAACAGTACACTTATCGGACTGGCTAATGTTTCACCAAATTCAAATCTTACCCCCAAGACTGCCGTGTAACTGGAGGTTTAAATGTGTGCTTACGCTGCCACACTGATCAGCCGATAGGTCAAAAGTATACAATATGCTTCCACTTATAAACTCGTCTATAGTGACACCCGAGCCAAACACATAACACCCATTAATATCGCGAGACAGAGTGTGGTATGCGCGTGAACATAAAGAAAAGTCGGCTCCTGTAGAGTAATTCACTTCCAAAGCTCAGTCAACAGATGCGCGATTAATATGTAAATTTACGCTTTTCAAGCCGAAATTTTGGAATTTGAAGGCTGATTTCTTATACTCACCAACCATGGCCTTATCATCGAGCAAGCCGATAAGGACACGCTGTGGAAGAATACCCAAGGCCACACTTTCTATCTGCTTGGTAGTTACACCCGCCGTGACCGTATGCGTTTTTAAAATCACGCGTCTCATTGGATATTTAACTGTATCTTTCAACAAGCTCTTCTCAATCTCCATCTGTTTGGTGGCGGATAGCTTCACGCGTCGAACTCTAAGATACGTATCTAAAATGTGTACAACAGTAGGCTTGATAGATTGCTCGCTACCCTCATCCAGATTTAAGCATATCTCTGGGTCTGTACGTGTAATTTTGATCCTCATTTCAACCTTATTCAAAAGCAGTTTTTCTTGCGACAAAAAATCAGTGTAACCTTGCGTATCAATCGTAAATTTTCTTTTTGGAATTTTTAAATATATTTTTCACACTGTCACATTGGGGGGGGGGGGGGGGGTATAATATCCATGAGCCGCCAAATGTGTCTCTTTTACATCTCTCGTAAATTTTAAAACAGTTTCTAAATAGGCTCTCTAATGACGATAGCTAGCGCCAAGTGAAACGTTAGTTTGGTTTAGGTACACACACACACACTGACTTATCGGCATGTGTAGAAAGTTGTTTTCTGGGTATACTGCATAACCTTCTTCACAATATGTGCCATCCGAATGTGCAATTCTTAATTTAGTGTAAAGAAACACGTTTGAAGGGTAAAAAAAATAAAATTACTCCCTGACGAAGAAATCACGAACTCTATAGGCGCCGTCGTTGACCCAATAGCGTTGAGAGGATGAATTGTGACGAATTCGGTCTCCACAATACTTGTTTGCGTTGGAGGCACATCAAAAAGATTTAACTCGGATTTTCAACACTCCCAACTGTTGGGGTGAATAAAATGAGCCATAGCAACCGTTAATGCAGCCTTCCACTTCAGTTGTACAATCACCCATGAGAGGCAGCCGTATCAAATTTACCTGATATTAGTTTTTAAAAAATAAGTTCACGACCGGTTTCATACACTCAGAACATTTCTTTTTTTTAAGTCCTTTTACGCTTTACACCACGATTTGTCTGCTTAGCTATCCTTTTTTTTCCACGTCGTACAGTACGCTTTCTTCCTCTTATAGTACCCTTTTGTTTTACCCCCACCGCGCATTTTTCTCTTCGCATCTTCGACAATTTCATCCCGTGTACGCCGTAAAGTGTTTTCTGAAAGCTTCTTTAGATTTGGTACCTGACATTATATATTCAAATGTGTTAAGTCCTAATTGTAGGGCCTTCTTTCCAAGATATTTGGCCCCACTTTTCAGTAAGGGCACAGCTGTGCGTAGTATAGCCGAAAAAATTGAACCGATGCCACTTCCACGCTGGTACCTCACCCTTCGGTTGTCGGAAAGTGGCCTCTGTGTCATTCTGTCACAACACTCCGGAAGTGGAGCTTCACGTTTAAGCTCCCGTAACCGAATGGAAACTTTTTCCCCTCATTCGTACTTATATACTGTAGTACAGGGTGGGCGGAAAGTAGCTCCCTAATTTAAATTACATATAAATTATGTATAAATTGTGATTGTATTGTTATATTGTTATGGTGTGTTCTCTAAAGTGGTACAATTGTAACGTTCATTTTTTCTTTTCATTTCAGATTGAAGGGTAACATGGCTGAGCGTTTAACACTGCAGGAGCGTGCCCAGTTGGCGGCACGGTACGAAGTTTGGCAATCTGTCGTTCGAGTTCAAAGATGGTGGCGGGCCATTCACGGACCACGTGCCCAAGTGGACCCGAAAACAATCAAGAACTGCCACTCGAAGCTCATGACCACGGGGTCTGTGGCAGATGTTCGAAGATGTGGTCGCCCTTCGACATCCAGGGCCCAGGAGACGGTGCAGGCAGTTCAGGAAATGTTCGCACGGAGTCCACGAAAGTCAACTCGCCAGGCAGCTCGGGAAAGTGGACTCTCCCGCTACTCAGTGCGAACTGTGCTGAAGAAGGAGCTGAACTGGCGTGCGTGGAAGCCGCATTACTGCCAATCTCTCTCGGACGAGGACTGCGACATTCGCATGGAGTTCGGGGAAATCATGCTGGCTTGGCATGAAGACTGGCCCCATCTCTTCCGCAACATCCTCTGGAGCGACGAGGCGGTGTTCCACGTCGGAGGCTTTGTCAACCGCCACAATTGCCACTACTGGGCAGGAGAGGATCCCATGGTTACCGCTGAAAAACGGCAGAATCGGTTCAGTGTAACGGTGTGGTGTGGTATGACCTCAGATCAGGTTGTGGGCCCGTTCCTTCTGCGCAACACCCATGAATGCTGAGCGGTACCATTGCTGTTGTGCGAAACGAGGTCTGGCCGGTTGTCAGCACATGGAGAGACATCGACGATCTGATTATTTATGCAAGATGGGCGCCCCTCCGCACTTCGCTCTTGTTGTCCGTGAGTGGCTGGATGCCCACTTCCCTGGGCGTTGGATGGGTCGTCGTGGTCCACATCAATGGCCAGCCAGGAGCCCCGACTTGACACCGTGCGACTTCTTTCTTTGGGGGTGGGTAAAGGAAGAAGTCTACCGCACCAAACCGAGGACATTGGAAGAACTGGAGGACCGAATTCGGGAAGTCATGTCCTCCATCCCGCCGGAGTTCCTGCTAAAGTCAGTGGACGCCATTCCTGGGCGGCTCCAGAAGCTGGTGGAAAGAGTTGGAGCCCACATTGAATTTTAGAGAAAACCTACCATGTATGCCTACCTTTTCATATTATTTCTTCTGAAATAAATGGATAATATACGTATTTTTTTACCAATCCAAAATAGGGAGCTACTTTCCGCCCACCCGTACATACTGTATATTGAGATACTGGTTAGTAGGTTAGGTACAACTTTAACATAAGGAGGTTTATCATATATAATGCTCAAACTCCTTCCTCTATGATCGGGAATGTGCACAATACGTAACAGGCGAGCCTGGGTATCTCGAAGAAATTGTTGGTCCACGATATTACTGTAAACATAACACATGCCCAGGGGAGGGCCTCCAGCGGGTAATTTAGGTAATTTTAGTTGTTGTTGTTGTTGTTGGTTAGCCCATCAGCCCACCCTGATCGAGCAAGCCGGCGGCACGCAGGTAACTGATCGCCCTCTCCGGAGTGGACCAGAGGTTCAGCGCACTAGTGATGTGTTGTATTCTATTTTGTGCTAGAGCGGTACAGTCTGTCATAATGTGTTCAATTGTTTGTGGTGTGTCCTGGCACAGGTGGGCAGGTGTCGTCTGTGGAGTTGTCTAGTCTGTGCTTATATGTCTGTAAGTTGGGTTGATGTCCACATCGGAATCGTGCTAAGATTCCTCGATCCAATCTGCTCAGGCTCGTCTCTGACCTGTCAATGGGTGGGGGCTTCGCACCTAGGAACGCATTCGGACCGAGTCGTGTCAGTGCTTTGTGGGTTAGGTGTGTGTGTGTATGTGTTTTCTGTACTCTGTGATGTCTGTGGTGCGTGGTATGGAATGGAGTATTTGGTTATAATGTAGTGGTGGGCCGGATATCCGCATCACTTTTAACATCCGCATCCGCACTTCGACTGCGGATGTTATGCGGATATTACCTCTAATAAATTATGCAATTTACAATTAAATTAGCTTATAAAGTAGCTTATAAGGCCCAGTCATGCACATTTCATGTAAAGTATTAATTATCACTGGTATGCATATGAAATTTTTTTGTCTGCTGTGAGGGTTTTTTCAACTCATATTATATAATTCGACCATGCTGAATTCGAAAATGACATTGGTTTTCCTCAATCAGGTCAGGCTTTTTCTCTATTGGCCATTTATTATAAGTCCAATTTTATCCCCAAATTTATTGATTTTTTTAGCTTAAACACAGTAGATACGAGTAATATTATAAGAACACTCGTGAAAAATGAAAACATTGTGTGAATAAATATTTTTATTCATACAATGAATATGGAAAAAAATTTATTGAGGAAGGAATGAAGTTTTTTTGGCTTTCCGTCTGTGTTTTTCTTCGGGCACGTCTCGCTTCAAACACCAGCAATAGTCCGCCAGCATATTGATATCCCAGTTTCCCTGGTACCTCTCTTCCATTATTTTGATATCTTGGTGAAATCGTTCACCCTGTTCCTCACTATAATCCCCGCAATTTTCAGGAAAATAGTCCAAGTGGGACCACAAAAAGTGCATTTTTATGGACATGCGCGACCCATGAGCTTTGAAAGCTTCCATCAAGTTTTCGACAACGGACTCGTATTCTGGACTTCTACGCTTGCCAAGAAAATCAGTGACAACTGATTTGAATGCCTGCCAAGCATTCTTCTCAGTTGGAGTCATTGCGTTTTCGAACTGAGTATCTTTGATCAAAGTTCGAATTTGAGGACCATCAAAAACCCCAGCATTTACTTTAGCATCAGATATATGAGGAAATTTACTCTCGAGATATCGGAATGCTGAACCCTCCTTATTCATTGATTTGATGAAATTTTTCATCAAGCCCAGCTTAATATGAAGTGGTGCGAGCAAAATTTTTGTTGGTGGTACAAGGGGCACTGAAACGACATTATGCGACCCAGGTTCAAAATTCTCTCTGGATGCCCATTCACGCTGTGCATAGTGCTTCTCATCCGCTCGGCTATCCCATTTGCAGAGGAAACATGGGTATTTCGTGTATCCCCTTGCATTCCCAATACAAATGCCACAATCTGAAAAAAAATGAAAATATTTAAAGAATTTAGAGAATTTGTTCTATCAGATAAAAAAAATCTATGCATTGGACTGTATCACTTCTGTGGGGAAGTTAAGTGTTCTTATACGCTCTCAAATAACCTTTGGAAAAACAACATAGTCAATAGCAATAGTTTACTTATGATATTAGTATTACCTTCAAATCTCCACAGATCCTCCAGTTATGTTGGTCGTATACGAGAGCATCCAGTAAAATTTTCATGTTATCGTAGCTCTCAGTAAGTTGTACGGAATGTGCTACAGGGACTGATGCAACCCTATTCTCAATGTTGAGAAGTACTGCTTTCAAACTTCGTTTAGACGAGTCTATAAATAGCCTCCATTCTGATGCGTTATATGGCAGGCCCAAGGATTCGATTAGCCCCTCAACATTGCAGCAGTACACTAAGGAAGAGGTATTTTCGTGCACTGCAAAAAACTTGCGGAATTCTTCCTCTCGTTTCCTATACCAGGAGAATGTTGTTCCCGGAGCCAGCAAGTTGTCCTCTCGAAGTCGTGAGCCCAAGATCTCGGCAGCTAATTTGGAAAGTCCTAAATCCCTGGTAAGATCATTAAGTTTGGCCTGGTTGAGAGGCCTCGGCTCATTTGAAGCGGTATTTTGAGGTATATACGACTGGGACTGGTCATTGGCATTGGTCATTGATTCATCATCAGAATCATCGAAGTCCAGGGTTTGAGGTGGGTCGGGTATTAGAATTCCAGGACCATGGGGTACAGGTCTCATAGCAGAAGGAATGTCAGGGTATACAACAATGTGTTTATTCTTCTTGTTAACTCCTGAAAATAGAAACACAGAAACATGGATATAAAACTTGCATATGAAATAGAAGAAGCATTCAGACAGTGGCGGCTCGTGAGGGAAGGCTGCGTTCTGTAAGATATGAAATAGGTCGATGGAGTCTGTATATTTTCTTTCTTTTTCATTCATATTGTCCCTTCGGGGACAATATGAATGAAAAAGAAAGAAAATATACAATCATTGTATATGTAAATGTAACTTGTATAACAATATGTATGTGTAAATGTATTTTCTATAACAATATGTATATGTAAATGTATGATTACCATTATGGTGAATATTATGCTATATATGGTGAATACTACATTATGGTGAATATTATGTCAAGTTTCATACGAGGATTTCAAAATATTTAAGAAAAATAAATTTATAAGCCCACCTTGGAGGTTTGTCATGCCGAAATAGCAATCTGTCACGTGATCCTTTCCTTCTCTCCAAATCATGGGAATTCCAAAAGGCAAAGATTTCGCTCTGCCTTTGCTCCATCTTCTCAAATTTTCAATGCACGTCTTGCAGCACATATGAGGGGCGAAATTTTTGTCCTGGTCCCCTAGCTTAATTCCAAAGTATGCTCTATACATTGTCTTCACAAATTTAGTGATTTGGGACTGGTTATTTGGCATGGTAACCGTCCCACATATGTAGCAGAATCTATTGGGATCATTTTTACACGCTCTATTCTTTATGAAATATTTTATCTATATGCCTGAAAAGCAGAAAAAAATATTATACAAGTGAAACAAGTGATGATAGATGTTACTGTTCCAATTCCGCTTTGACAAAATCACGAAAAATTCTATTTTACTTATGAGGCCATAGCCGGATAACCTGAGCTGATTGAGAAAAACGGATTGCAGATTCGAAATCAGCAGGAAAAACTCTATAAGAATCACTTACAAAACCCTTGACAGCAAAATTGATGCATACCAGTGTTATTAATGAACAAACAAATATATAAAACCTCAAAATCTAAATACCTGGTAACACAGAAAATTGAATGAAACTTGTTTCATTGAATTTTCTGTGGCTGAAACTCTTGAGAAAGTTATTATTTTTATCATAATGAAAACATTAATATTAATTTTAATTCTCATGCATTGCCTGCCATAATAGTAATATCACGGAATTTGAAAAATGATGTCATATATTCATAATTCTATATTATATTGATAGATTAACTAAATATCCGCATCCGCATCCGCGGATATTGAAATTAAAGATCCGCATCCGCAGATGTTGAAAAACTGACATCCGGTCCACCACTATAAATATAATGTCTCTCTGGTGTTACCTTAATGGTGCGAGGTGGTGGTGCATCATTGTACATGTAGTGGCAAGGGTGTTGTGGGTTAATTGTCGCTGCTGCCATGAATTGTATTCACCTCATATCTAAATGTTCCCTAACTTTCAGTATTTTTGTTTCTGTGTGCAGGTGTTATATTGGTGTTGTTTTAGTACATCCTGTAATGATACGAAGTGCGTTGTTTTGTGTTGTCTGTAAGGTGTTTATGTGTGTGCTTGAGATAATGGGTGCCCAGCATGGGCTAGCATAGTCCATAACTGAGCGAATATATTGTTTGTATATGAGTGATGTTGTTTCCTGCTGGTGTCCAAAGTTTATGACTGTTAGTACCCTAAGCGTGCTAAGTCTTGACGTACATTTGTTTTTAATGTCCTGAATGTGGTTTACAAAAGATAATGATGTGTTGTATGTGACCCAAGTATTTTGGTCCTGTGAGTGTGTGGAATGTTGGTGTTGCTTAGTGTAAGCTGTGGAGTTATCTGGTGTTCTTTTGTGTTGCTTGTGAGCAAGGTGATGGTTGATTTTGTGGGCGCTACTTCGAGTCTATTGTGTGTGAGCCAGTCTTGTATACTGTTTATGTATGTTTGTAGGCTATTTGTAGGGGTGTCGATGTTGCTGTAGGTGGATGTTAGAGTGATGTCATCTGCATATGATGATAAGGTAAGCTTGTTATCTATGGGTGTTGGAATGTCATGCATGTATAAGTTGAACAGTGTTGGTGAGAGAACAGAGCCTTGAGGGACCCCGTTCCGAAAAAGCTTGTTTTTGGATGACTTGTCATTAAATGTGACATGTATCTTCCTGAAAGATAGTTGCTCAGCCACCTTTTGGCGTTATTGTGCATGTTTGAGTTGAGTATTTTGTTTATGAGAGGGAAGCGTGGGATAGCATCAAATGCTTTACTAATGTCTATTGTTGCTAATAGTGTACGTTTAGCTGGTCGTCTGGAGTTGATGCCATCCATGATGTGCTGCGTGAGGTTAGTGAGTAATGTCGTGGTTGAGTGGTGAGGTCTGAAGCCATGTTGAGTAGGCGATAGTGGTATGTGTGGGCTGGTAATTTTAGTTGGTACAATAAGCTGAATAAGTCGTGCTGTGACTCGTGAAAACTGTCTCTTTGGAAGGCCATGCCATATCTTCCCCCAGACATAATTTTGAACAGTTCATTGTCCTTAATATTTCTACGAGCCATTGATTTTAATAACAAAGTATGGGCCGGTGTGTCTTTGTTTACGACTTCAAAAAGTAAATCGGGGGTGAGGTTTGACCTTTCCAGACTCCCATTTAAAGCTCTCACAATATCCTCAGCTGTGTCATAATACCACAATGCCCCGATCCTAGTGTTACTTTTGTACTGTCGTGCTGCAACTCGCAGCTCCAGGCTGAACGCATAGTATCATCTAAAGTTACGCCTAATTTTCCACACTCATCGAGCCTTCTAGGAATAAAAAAAAAAGGGCCTCTTTCTTCTCAATACTTAAAAACTTGGTGGTCAATTGAAATTCACACAAGCCGACCTTGTTTGATTCACGTCCCAAATCGATAGGTCCATGCAGTTCTGTTATAAAGCTGGACAGGCTGAGTGGACAGGGTGTTGCCCGGATGCGTGCCCAAAGAGGCAGAAGAGGGTAGTGTGACGTAGCAGTGGTTTAGCATAATTTTGTATACTACTTAAGTTTCATTATTGCTTGAGCTTTTATATAGGAGTTGAAGCTTTCAGGGTACCATAGTCATTTCACCAGATACATCTTTCTCTTCCCTGTACCTTTACTTCTTAAATTTTTTTCAATTTTAAATACTTTTTTACCTAAATTAAACGCGCCACTTTCTGCATCTTCTCGCCATAAAGGCCGCCCCCAACTTCTTCACCATTCAAATCTTCAACATAATACATTATCACATCGTCTTTAGGCCTCATAGATCTAACTTTAAAAACCTCCTGAGTCCACCCTTGCTCAAAGCCTTTCGCGAATTTATTCCCTGCTCGTGACATCCTTACATAATCACTGATTTTGAAACGCACAGAGCGTGGTGGTGTTCTACGATTATATTTTCTCGCTTCAGGCTCTATATGGGGGCCTCTTTTTAAAAGCTCGTTAGGGGATGTTCCAATCATGCGATGCCGAGACCGGTTGTAGGATGAAGCCAGCGACTCCAAAATGTCTATAAATCTGTATGTGTTTTTATGTGTGAAATAACGATGCATACGTTCCTTTATGGTACGCTTAACTCGTTCGGCTAAAGATGCCTTATGTATAGAATTGGATATGTAATAACTGATATTAAATTCCGTCAACATGTTCTGGAAGGCAAGGCCTATAAAATCTTTGCCCAAATCTGTACAAAAATAGCCTGGAATCTTGTTTTCTTTCAACATCAACGCTTTGGCGGCTTTAGCAACTGTTTCAGGCGATTTATTTTTCAGCGGGATTAGCCACAAGTATCTAGAGAATACGTCTCTTATAAACAAAATATACCTATACCCGTTATTATAAACTGAATACCTCTGCATGTCTGTTAAATCCGCCTGCCAAATAGAATCAATCGAGGCTGCTAATGTCTTGGCAATTTTAAACCTTCTTCTTACCGGTTTATTTAGTGTATAAGCATCCTGCTCACGTGAAAACCTCTTAACATCTTTTTTCTCTATTCCCTCATTATAAACGCCTCTCTACAGTCTATTAACACCCCAGTAGGAGGCTGGATTAGAAATGTCATACTAGCTTCTTCTTAATATGTTAGCCATTTGCGTATTTTAGAGGTGCGCGGGTAGGGTTGTGCATTGGTGCTTGGCCTCTTCTTCTTCCTCTTCAGAGATGTTACCGCCGCCGGGGGCGAAGGTGCGTTCAGCTGTGGTACATGCGTTGCTTCCCCCAAGTCTTTTAACCTGTTCTGGTTACCTATCAATTTTTTGGGATGTTTATTTGCTGCAGTCTAGCTTTAATATGTCCCCATCCTGTTGGTGAAGGTCTATCCCACTTTATCACCAAGTCAACCTCGCCTGTATCGGACCATTGTATAATGGGATCCTCACTCAATAGATTATGAAGACTTAGCCCTTTATTCCTCAATGTATGAGGTAGACTACTTTTTAATACATGTTCGAGGAGTCTCAGGTGGCTTCTCGCTGTTTAAAAGATTCACCAATTCATTCTCCATTCTTTTAAGCCTATTTTTACCAGGTTCTAGTAATGATTCCTGGTTCTTTGTATTTTGTAACGACCCATACACCTCGTGTGGAATCACGACCACTTTCTTTATTATATTATACTAGACAATAAAGGCACCAAAACTGAAAATGTCTTGTCCATTTCTAACATGAGATCGTCAATTACAATAACCGTGTGCTCAACACCATTCATAGAACTAACATCATAAACGCCTTTGTTGAACAAAATATCATCTTGGTATTCGTTGAATACGTATTGGTATATCGAATACCACCATATGATTTTTGTGCACAAAATTTGAGAACAGATCGTCCTTATCTTTAATGATTTTAAGCATAAACACGGTTTTCCACAGCCTGCAGGACCGGATATAATGCATGTAGAAGGGCTTGTGAACCTGAATTTTTCCACAGAATCCATCTCTAATACGACACACTCCTAAGTGGGACATTTACAAAATATAAAAAATTTTAAGTGTTCTTTATATTCTACAATCTTGTTTTTCTTCTTCCCCAGAACCGTGAATGATGACGAGGATGAGGTACTGTACCAGCAACATGTTCCCATCATACAGTAGATATTGCTGACGATGCCGACAATAGTGTTGTTGAGGCTACAGACTCCCACCAGACTCCCACCAGCGAACCATCAACAGTGACAAACGTAGCACTCCCACTCGTCAATTCGAGAAGAAAGCGGGTGCATGACAACATTGCTGAAACACCTTCCACGTCAGGTGCAACACGCATAAAATCGTCGACCGTTAGACCCACAGTAAGTCTTCAAAATGTAATAGAACTGCAGCTCTCCACGTCTTGGTACGGCCCCTTCAGTAGCTCCTTCTACAAATAAAACTATACCCACTTACCCCTATTCAATCCCGCCCGTGCCCTCCACCTCGACAGCAACACAGCAACCTGTAGACAGTAGCATATTATTCGAGCTGGTGCGCAGCGTCACCACCACCCCATCCCTGACTAGAAACCGGTACATAGTCAGGCTCGACCCCCGAATCATGTATAGCAACGGCTTTGAACACCGACTGCGACGCATGGTTGAACGTATTGTGGAGTTTGACCTTCAGAGCAGTGAGGGACGTGAAGCCAGGACGCGGCTGGCCCTCGGGTTCGGGTCAGGTGATAGTGATAGAGACGATTTTTGGGTAGTAACACCCTACAGGCGTCTGGCCGCCGAAGATGTAGAGTACATTTTGGGGCGTATAATGCAGGCCTCTCAAAGCGACACTGAGCTTAATATGGAGAATTTCACGATTGATATAGATCACGTCTTCCGACCTGTAGGTCACAACGCAACGCCTTATACTCTTAACTTTAACAGTTACCAGATATACAAAAGACACTGCTTTCGATCGCTGTGGCGACTTTATAGCATTAGTCTTGGCTCATATATTTACTGTAGTAAATACAGCTGCCCAAAAAAATTTGGATGCCTATGGTGGTGGAGCGTGCACGTAAACTGGCTCCAGACTGTAGACTTGAATATGCATGTGATATGGGCCCTGAAATGCTGCGAAGGGTACAGCAGGAAATGGGTGTACGTATAGTTGTGTTTGGATTGGATGATAGTCGTAGGACTGTGTATGTTTTTAAAAGCAGCGTGAGAGAACGTACAAAGCCCCTACTTATTTTAGGTTTGTCTGGGGCAATGTATCTACCCATCCGTAATATAAGGGCTCTTTACGCGAGTTATGATAAAAGCCGAAAATATGGAAGACATCACGATTAGTGCTGGGCATCCGGGATCCGGGAAGTAAAGTAGACAGCTCATTTCCCGGGAAAACTGTCATCGCTCACGGGATTTCCTGATAGTCTATTTTCAGGGGAGACTTTTAAACACAGTTTTATTACGAGGTATATTTATTTCATGCAAAGGCTTTTCACAATTGAAGTTTTCGTTCACCTGGTTTTTAAACTTTGAAAACCGTTTTCGCTTGAGTATGCGGTGAAATAATATCATAATAAAATAATAATAATAACCAATTTCGAAAGCATTGATTGATCCTGGGATTGGAAAGGGCTTGGATATTTCAGATGAAGAATTTGAATATATAAATGTTATTATCTCATCTTTAGAACCGGTTAAAATTGAATTGGAGAAGCTTGGTAGCAGAGATGCAACTTTGCTCACTGCAGAAGGTGTATTTGCTTTTATTGTAAATGAGTTGAGAGAACAGAAAACTTGTTTTACTACCACCTTAAAACAATCAGTAGAAAAAAGACTTCAAGAGAGACATAATAAGAAGCTTGTAGGATTATATAAATAATATTTAAACAATCCTATAATAACATTTAATTCAACTTGCCCTAATTTTTCACTGCCTTCTAAATCAACATTGCAAACAACTGCCAAAGAGTTGTTTGCCAAGCTTTTCAGAAAAAGTGAGACGGACGTAGTAGCAGAAGGTACTGATGTAAATGAACCCCAACAGTTTTTTGATACACTACTAGAACTCGAAGTCTTTTCCTCTAACTCATCTTCAAATCAAAGGTCCTTGGAAGAAAAATTGGATGCAGTTGTGCAGAAAGAAATGGGAACCACACAGCAACGAGATTTGTGCCTGAGATATGACGTAAAGAACATCATAAAAGAAATGAATGTTTATGAAGCCACTGGTAATAGAACAGAAAATTTAAACCTCTTATTTAATGCTCTGGCGACAATTCCTCCAACTTCAATAGAGTCGGAAAGAGCATTTTCTGCTGTAGGATTATTCATCACAAAACTCCGAACATCTTTAAATGATAATAGTGTTGATCATCCGTGTTTTTTAAAGCATTATTTTAAGTCATAACCCAAATAAATCAATAATTTCAGCTTTATTAGTCTCTAGAAAGTTTTTATCAAAGCATGTTTTTGTTCAATAAAAGGAAATTTTCCGTTTAGTTATTTAATTTATTCCAGTACTTCAACCTTATTTAATTTTTTTAACCCCGGAATTTCCCGGGATCCCGGGATTGCAAGTTTTTTAATCCCGTTTCTCGTGATTAAGAAAAGAGCGGGAAATGCTCAGCCCTAATCACGATTTGTGTAAGGGTTGTCTCGAGTTTACGAATGACCTGTTGAAATATTGTAAGGATTGCCACATGGTTTGCGACCAGTGTAAACGTCCCAGATGTGAAAGCCGTGTAGTTGAAACTGAGAAGCGTGATTGTAATATATGTAAGCACATGTTTTTCAATAATACCTGTTTTAGATTCCATAAATCAAATGACACGTGCAGGAAAATGAGAATTTGCGAGTGTGGTATGTTTCATACAATGAGCAGCTGGGGGAAATTCGAGCACAAATGCGATGAAATTCACTGTTCTACATGCCATGAAAAATATAAGGCGGATGGTGTAAAGCACGAATGTTATATGAAAGATGCCAAACCTAAAAATAAGCCTTGTATGACCGTGTATTATGACAGAAACTTACACATGTAGAAACAAAAGAGGTTATCCCACATTTACTCGTAAGTTAGACTATTTGTGAGGAATGTATGAACATTGAGTGTGATGAATGCCGCAAATGTGGTAAGCGGACAAACATTTTTAAGGTGTATACAAGAGATTCCCCGGTGAAACTGTTTGTGAACTATATTGTCAAGCTGGCGAACCAGTTCAAAAAGTGACTGTGTATATTCTTTCCCATAATGCTGCAAAATTTGACACTCAGTTCGTTTATAAGAAGCTGCTTGAGCATGAGATATTCACGGGTGATCCCTTGAAAAGAGGG
Organism: Bathynomus jamesi; assembly: GCA_023014485.1. Taxonomy (NCBI): domain Eukaryota; kingdom Metazoa; phylum Arthropoda; class Malacostraca; order Isopoda; family Cirolanidae; genus Bathynomus; species Bathynomus jamesi. Next base: position 92,793 of record JAJOZX010004621.1, on the reverse strand, counting down.
AAAAAACTTATACAGGAAATATCCAGTTTAAAGACACCCTGTTGTTCATACCTTGTAAATTAGCCAAGCTACCCAAGGTGATGGGCGTAGACGCTGAAGTTTCAAAAGGGTACTTCCCTTATACATTCCTCACTCACGACACTTTAAATCATGTATGACCCCCCCCTAAACACTACTTTAACTATGAATGTATGAGTACAAGCGAACGTGAGGATGTTGAGCTCTACTACAACAGGTTTAATGAAGATAATCCTTCAATATAGCGTATGAGTGTGAACGTTATTGTGTGAATGACATACGCGTACTTAGAGTATGCTTCCGAGCCTTTAGAAGGATGTACATAACGCGCTTCAACTGTGATCCACTACAAGCAGCAACCACGACCATATCATTGTGTTTTACCGTATTCAAGAATAATTTCATGCCTAAAGACACACTTGCAATCATTCCGCGAAATTCCCGCGCAGTTATGGTTATAAGACTATTTACTGGCTCACTCGCATACAGCAGCAGACAGGTGTATATATAAAGCACGCTCGACACGGGGGAAGTGGCAATCAAGGTCAGTGGCCGTGTTTTTTGGGCAGATGGCTTAAGTGAGAACCCCACCACTGGTGAGAAGTCAGTGTACTCCTTTAACGGCTGCTGGTGGCATTGATGCCCACGTTCTGAGTGCGGCGTCACAGGGGATACCCATGAGAGATCTCCCGCCGATAGCCTCGCATGAACCCGTACCCGCGACCAGCTTATAAGCTCCCAGTTCACTCACAAGGTTTTGTGGGAGCACGAATATGATGCCTGGATGCAGTCCGATGAGCAGTATCGCGAAGAAATAAGGGCTATCAAACGTACAAGGTGGTGGAACCCCTCAAATGCGGTGACAGCTTGTGTGGAGGACGTGCAAACCCCTTCAAGCTATACTTTCTGCCTACGGACGGGGTGAAGATTCATTACGACGATTTCTGCTCATTGTACCCTTACGTGATGAAGAACAATCCGTACCCAGTACTTCCACCTGAAAAAACACGTGAGCCCTGCCATGCCAACCATCGAAGAGTTCTCAGCTAATTTGAACAAGAACTATTTTGGGGTTTCTTTCGTAGATGTGTTTCCCCCTCGCGATTTATGGATGGCAATCTTTCCCGTTGTTATAGACCACAAACTCATGTTCCCTCTGTGTGTGAAGTGCGCAGAGGAGAACTGTGGGGGCTGTAATCATACAATCAACCAGAGGAAGATCAGAGGCATATATACAAGTCTTGAGCTGTCCCTAGCCCTTCGCCACAGATGCAGAATACTGAAGATATATGAGGTGTGGAGGTTTCAGAAGCTCCCCAATCTTTTCAAGCCATATGTAAATACTTTTTTGAAGGATAAAGTAGAAGCATCAGGATACCCACGAATGTTGAGACCGAAGATGAAAAATAGGCGTATATTCAACGCTAGTGATCATGAAGGGATACAACTTGAACGTGGTCAAATTGTGAGGAACCCTGGAAAGCGCTTTAGTGCAAAGTTGTACCTACATAGCCTTTGGGGGAAGTTTGCTCAGAATACAGACAGGGGGAACGTCCATCTAGCTCAAAGTTATAGCGAAGTTTGGGATTATGCAAACGCCAACGATAAAGTCATGGAAATCGTGAATGTGGGTAATACGTACATAATAAGGTACAACAGGACCGAATTGGCTACAGATACATCACATGTCACAAACATATCTGTAGCCAGTTTCACAACAGCATACGTATGTATCAAGCTATGGCATGTGTTGCATTCTTTCGGGCGACGGGTTCTGTACACAAATACAGATAGTGTGATATTGACGGAGAGGGAAGGTGAATATATGCCTCCTATTGGGGAATTCCTTGGAGAGCTGACTGACGAGATCAAGGATGAGTATGAAGGTATCGCCTACGCCGATTCTTTTGTCTCAACAGGACCAAAAACTTACGGGGTACGCGTGAGGGTGGGGGAGGAGTACAAGTACATCGTGAAGGCCAAAGGCATCACGCTTAACCAAGCCAACCGCCAGATCGTCAACTCTGATTCGCCACAAGGTCTAGTGAGCTTAGAAGATGATGGAACTGAGGGTGACCAACCACCCCACCTGGTTGTAGGAACTCATAACTTCCGGGCACAGAAATTGCGCTGTGTGAAGGAACTTAGGGGTACGAAGGTTTGTCGTAACACTTACAGGAAACGATATCAGGTACCTGGCACCTACGACACTGTTCTCTTTGGGTACCATAGTGCATGAATATTTGTTTCATATACAGGGCGTTTCAAAAAGAGTTATACAATTTTAAACGTTTATTTACAAAGAACCAGAAACCTCATGAACGTGAACAAAACATTTTTTGAAAGCTTACGAAATGATATTTTTTTGGCAGTAAGTTTAAGCAAAATTAAGCAAAATGCAGTTTAGCATAATGGAGTTAATCAAAATCCTTGTAATTGACGTTCTCGATGTGTGCCCCACCGCGGTTCAGACAGGCTTTGATCCTGACTCCTAAATTCTGTCCAACTTTCCTCCAGGTTTCAGGGGGCATTTCCTGGAGGTAGTCTGATACCTTCTGCTTCAGATCGTCCAGTGTGGCAGGGCGGTTGGCGTAGACAGAGTCCTTGGCAGCCCCCCAGAACCAGTAGTTCAGAGGGTTCAAGTCTGGGATATGGGGTGCCCATTCATGAGCGGTACCCAGGTAAATGAGGCGGTTTCTGAAGCGCTGCCGCAGGATAGTGATGGTGTCACCAGCTGTATGCGGGGTGGCACCATCCTGCATAAACTAGATCATCCTGAAACCAGTAAGGCCCTAGCATTCCCCATCTGACATTGAAGGCGCAGAAACATGTGACCTTAGGCCCTTTCAGGCACCTCTCAGTGATCTCCTCAGGTGGTTTTGCGCCCAAGAAAATGTTATTGTGGTTGTTGATGGCACCGCTCAAATGGAAATGGGCTTCATCACTGAACCAGATCAGGTTGATTCAGTTTGAGTAGTGCTTGCTCCATCCTGTTACTGAGCCAATTGCACATGTGAACTCTCTTTCTCATGTCATTTTGAGTCAGTTTATGCCTATTAGAGATGATGTACGGGAAAAGCTTCAGTTCTTTAGTGAGGATACGCCAGACTGATGTTGGTTTGATGCCCAGCTCCTGGGAGCGCCGGCGGTGGGACTTCTTCAGACTGTCCACTACAGAATCCCGCACGACGTCGATGTTGGCTTGGCTCTTGGTTACTGATGCTAGCCTGCCACTGTTGCCCTTGCTCTGGTTGTGCACTGTACCCTTGTCCTCAAAATGTTTCAAAACACGTTGAATGTCACAATTTGTTGGTCCAACACGTGTTCTGAGATTGAATTCCCGGCAGAACCTCCGGCGGGTCTTTACATATGATTTCGTCTCATACCACAGAGACACCACTTTTGTCTTCTGCTCCACTGTCAATGGCATAGTTAAGCTAGGGAGCTAGAAATTACAGAGAACAAATATCAGAATACCACCACCAAAACCAGAAAAAGAAAAGGGTATAGATTAAAAAACAAAGAAATGGCAGGACATTAAAGTTGTATAACTTTTTCAAACGCCCGGTATATATATATATATATATATATATATATATATATATTATATATATATATATATATATATTATATATATATATGAGCCTATTTACTTGTTGACGATATTTCATAGTTTATTTGTTTTTCTATTTAAAGTAAATTGTTTCAGCTAACGTTTCATTTTCTCATATATAACTTATATATATATATGTGTTTGTGTGTGTGTACAGGAAAAATCTAAGCACCGCCCACTGTATGATGCAGTCCAATCAAAGGGGTCACGTGACTCCTGCTACTAATTCAGTTGGTGGAGCATATCTCCGCCCTACGTGTTCAGTTGACCTCAGCAAGCCCTAGTTCTTAGATGTGTATTTTGCCTGTTGAAGAATTCTCGCGTAGACGGAAAATAGTGATGGCTACCTCTGATATTGCTTGCTCTACATTCCTGAAGTGGTACTCGATAAAGTCTAAAGATGTGGTGAACACTCAAAGAATCCCGAGTCATCCTTCCTTTGAAACCTTAAAGGCCACATTAAATCGTGCAAAGCGTGAGAAGCAAGACGTCCAAATACTGTATGGATATTCTGGTGAGAGCATTGCGGGCTTTCGTGGATCAAACGACGTAATGAAATATGTTGTAGGATTAAACTGTGTAAAGGAACACCTACACCGTGAAGTGAAAGAACTAACACATGCAGAATAGAAACAGCGGATGTGGGTTGTGAGCCTTGTTGGTGATTGGTGTGATAAGAAGTATTATGTCATGTTACATCATACCAAGTACGCGTATACTGCGATGGAGAATGTAAATCTTGTGATTATGGACAGTTTAAAATATGTCTATCACTACATCCATATATATTATGATGAGGTTCGCAGCGAATTTGTAGCTAAAGGCTTGTGCGAGTTTTTAGTAGAGTTTAGGGATGAGTATCGTTTGTCCAACAAAAAGGATAAGTATGGACACATGTTTCTCTCAAATAGATCGCCGGAGTGTTAATAAATGTGCATAGTTCGCGAAAGTACAATGTTGAATACCCCTAAACGAAGAGAAGATGTATGGTACGCATTCCGGGAAGTGTGTGTGATAAAACACTAAAGGCGCTATTACTTCATGTATCGCAAATGGAAAAATTATCTAAACGCCTACCCGGTATAATGAGTTACAAATATTCGGATGACTCATTAATGCGCTGCGACTCTTTCATGTTGGAACAACCCCGTACACAAATCAATAACGATTGGCAGACTCATTCCTCCCACACCTCCCGCCGAGCCAAACCGCCGGCGGGTCATAGTCACCCCAGAGCTTGACCCGACTGGACGCGCTCGCCTCACACAATAGAAACTAATAAAAGATGGAGCTCCCGTTCAGCAGTATCCTCAATGCAGTATACGACGTATCCGTGTAGAAGTCTGTGCGTGTGTTCAGGCGTAATACCGGTGCTATTAATTATGTACTTGAAACGAAGTGTAGACAATCAAACACTGGTAAACGGAATGTTATTTATTTAAGTGTTAAGGAGATGAACAGAATCTTCGTGGTGGTTGAGAAGTGGGGCGAGGACAGTTATAAAATACCTGTAGGAGTAGGCAAAAAAAGAGAACAGATTAATGATGAACCCTCATACGCCATTATTTGTACGCTGTGCATAAATCGTGATACAAACCAACCATGCGTTGATATATGGTTGATGTGGAAGACTGCTGCTGACAATAACGCCCTGATCCTCACGCGAAACCGTTTCATTCCCCACAGAACGTTGAAGTTGTCGGCTTCCGCAAACTAAAACCTATATTAGACGCCCGTGTTGCTGATATGCGTTATTTTGACACGGTGCTTGAATACGCGTACACCGCCCTGTTCGATGATTTTACCGAGTGTAGGGCCGAACAAGACGAAAATAGTTTGGAACTGAACGCGTATTTAGAAGGTGCAGACTCCTCGAAATATCTTGAACTTTGGTACGAAGGACTTGAGCGGTACACGGCTGAACTCACCTTCACTGTTCACCATGAAGAATTATTTCTTTATATAAGACGCAGTTGTCGGCACGATTTAGAAGCATACTTCAATTGCCGATATGAGTTGTGAAGAAGATTTTGCGGTTGAAAAGCTCGGCGCGGAAAGAATAAATAACCGTTTGGAAAGGAGTGTTTATAAACTTGAATTTAATGGTGATGTTGTAGCAAACGATGCCACCTTGTGCGTGCTTTTGATTGTATTCTATCCACGCTTAAAGAGCATGATAGTTTGACTCTCAATTGTAAAGTGGGTACAAAAATAGTGTTAAACGAGTTCAAAAGCCCTTTATATTGAATATAGGCATCCGCATACTTTGAGTGGCGAATTAATGTTAAATCGCATTTATTGTGTAGTACAAAGCAATGAGGATGTAGCTGTGGACTCGATTACGTGTGAGTTTAGTGTTTTATTTAACCGTGGGAGATCTGATCTTAACGTGTGTATTTTTTATGTATATACCTTGTTAACCTTGTTTGGGATCCGTGCGTCGGACTTTCTTCACAGGAAGGTCAAGCTGGTGGCCCCACTTCTAGTCCTTGCTTGGTGGAGGAGCGAGTTGCTTTCTTGCGCTCTCCCTCGTACATAGCCAGGTACATCCGGCTCATCTGGTACTGTCCTGAGCCAGGCATCTAGTCTTCTCTTGAAAACTTCAACTTTGACCCTTTTAATGTTCCTGAGGTCCTTTAGAAGCCGGTTGAAAATTCTTGGCCCCCTGACAACCAAGTTATTTTTCTTCAGAGTTGAGGAGGTCCCTTGTCAGGCCTTTAATTTTGGAACACATTCTGCCTTTCCTATTTTCCAGCGTTGTCTGGATGGTAATTGGGTTTAGTTTTAGGTTTGGTATCAGTTTTTCGATCATTTTTCATATGTAGATGATGGTATACCTCTCTCTTCTTCTTTCCAGGGAGTACAGATTTAGTTTACGTAGTCTTTCCCAGTAGTTGAGTTCTTTGCAGCCATCAATCTTAGCTGTGAAATGTCTCTGCGTTTCTTCTAGTTTATTAATTTCTTCCTTTTTATATGGGGACGTCAAAACTGAGCAGTATTCAAGATTTGGTATGATCAGTGTTCTCAGCAGGGGAATCATTACTGGCTTGTCCCTCCTTTTGAACGTTCTTAGTACCTGTCCCGCAACTCTTTTTGCTTTGTTTATTGCTATCTAATTTTGTGTCTCGAATTTGGCATCATCGGTCATTATTACCCCCAAGTCGACCGCTTTCATGCTTCTCTGAATCTCTTGTCTATCTGGCGCATAATATGCAGTCTTTTTAAGTTCCTCATTTCTACCATATCTCAAGAGCTGAAATTTCTCGGTGTTAAATGTCATATTGTTGTCTTCTGACCCAGCACTGTACTTTGTGGTACTGAGTTGCGTACTTCTGATTCTGTGATATACCTTGAATTTTGACCACCTGTAGTCGATTTCTGAGGAATTTGTAGATCCATTTTCCCACTTTGCCTGTTATTCCCAGATGTTTAATTTTATGTGCTATTATACCATGATCGCATTTGTCGAAAGCTTTAGCAAAATCTGTGTGTATGACATCATAGTTTTCATTGCCTTCAATGCATCTAGGACATTGTTATAATGCTCTATAAGTTGTGATAGGCATGATCTTCCTGATCGGAATCAGTGTTGATTTTCGTTGAATCTTTCCAATGTCTCCAAGAAGTCATAGATTTTCTCTCTGACTATTCTTTCAAAAATTTTGGTTAGGTGGGACGTCAAGGACACTGGTCAATAGTTCTTTGCTTGAGATCTATCCCCTCCTTTATATACAGGGACGATGTTTGCTCTTTTCAAGATGCTCGGTATTTCCCCAGTGTCTTGTGATCTTCTCCATATCCAGTATAAGGGTGTAGCTATTCCATTTTTACAGTTTTTAATTAATAGTGCGTTCCATTAGTCCGGACCTGCAGCTGAATGTGTTTTCATTTGGCCTATAGCTCTCGCTACATCTTCTGGAGTAAAATCAAAGTCTGTTATACATTTTCCTTGCAATTTCTCTTTGAAGAACGCATCGATGTTAGGAATCGCTTTCTCACTTTTTGGGGTACTGAATACCGATTCATACTGGGCTCTCAATGTTTCAGATATTTCTTTTAGGTCGTCTGGGATAGGATTGTTAGTACCGTCGTCTATCAACATGATGGTGCTCCTTGTCACTATGCCAAAATTGTTCAGGATTATCTAAATGGACGTTTTCCAAATCGCTGGATCGGACGCGGAAGCAACAGACCTTGTGTCGCGAGATGACCACCAGATTTAACCCCTTTAGATTTCTTTGCATGGGGCTTTATCGAGTCGCACGTCTATCAGACGAAGATTACGAGTCTTGAAAACTTACGTACACGTATACGAACTGCTGCAGATAACATAACCCCGAAAATGCTCCAGAATGTGTTTAGAAATGCTGCGGAACGATTTGAGCTGTGCAGGGATACTGATGGGCGTCACGTCGAATCCTACTCTTAATTATTTAATAAATGTTACCACTTTATCATTTTATGATTGAATTCCATATAATTTCCAAGTGCTTCACAAAAGTAGATCCTGACTTTATGTACACCCTGTACAGTTAGCGTTACGCGAGTTTGGACTCTATATGCAAAAATGAATATACGAATATATGAATATGAAAATTATTCATTTTTCATTTTTACATATAGAGTGTATGTTAAATAACACTGGTCGACAAAATCTAACTTTTTTCTTCCATTAAAGATGTATACACACTTTTCTAGACCAGCTTTGTACCCTGATTCCCAATCTGTTTTCGGTTTTCCTCTAACACATCTAGTTATCGAAATATGACTCGTGTTATTTTCAGCACAATTTATCATAAAAGTACAACTTTATTCATAAAAAGAAATGTACACCAACCTAAAAACGTTGCGAGTACGATATGACTGGTGTTAATTTCAGCACAATTTATCGTAAAAGTACAATTTTATTCATAAAAAGAAATGTACACCAACCTAAAAACGTTGCGAGTATGATTTTCTTTTGTAAACCTTATCTCTGGATCGTCGCGGTACAACATCCAGCAGTAGTCTGCCAGCACACTTTCGTTCCAGAAATCTTGGTAGCGATTTTCCATTGACTGGATGTCTTGATGGAAGCGTTCCCCCTGTTCGTCACTCACCGCGCCAAGGTTTTCGGGAAAGAAATCTAGATGCGAATGTAAAAATGTATTTTGAAGGACATATGACAACCCATTTCTTGATATGCATCGAGCAGTTTCTGAACGCCATCTTTGTATGCGGGAGACTTGTGGTTACCCAAGAAGTTTCCACAAATCCATTTGAAAGCCTGCCATGCTTCTAGTTCTAAGGCATTGAGGCTTTCTTCAAAGCCTTCATCCTGCAGAACCTCCCTGATTTGGAGCCCCACAAAGATCCCCTCCTTCAATTTCGTGGCACTGATGTTTGCAAATTTCTCAACAAGGTATCGAAACCTTCTCGAATGCGCCTTACCCATCGCTTTCACAAAATTTTTCATTAAACCGAGCTTAATGTGGAGAGGTGGCAGAAAAATCTTCTTTGGATCAACTAAAGGAACATACTGGACGCTACCCGTTCCTAGCTCGTATGTGCTTCTTTGATGCCAGTCACGTCTGATGTAATGATCCGCGGTAGCACGGCTGTCCCATAGGCACAGTAAACAACAGTATTTCGTGAACTTTCCTTACATGCCCATTAACATACCAATGACTTTGAGATCACCACAAATATTCCATTGATGAGTGCTGTATTGGATTGCTTCGAGTAGTATATTCATGTTATCGTACGTCTCCTTTAGATGAACGAAGTGGGCGATCGGGATGGACGGCTTTAAGTTCCCGTTATACAGGAGAACCGCTTTCAAGCTTCGCTGTGAGGAATCAGTGAAGAGGTGCCACTCAGATGGTGTGTGTACCTGTGACAACTGACAAGTTCTCGAAAAGTCCATTGATAACATGGCAATAGCACAGCGGACCGTCTACTGTAAAGAATGTCGCCAAATCATGGTTTCGTTTTCGATAGTGACACACTCGGACGTTCTTCTCAAGTAAGTGTTTCTGCTTGAGTCTCGAAGAGAGAAGTTCTGATTTCTCTTTGGAGAGGGCTAGGTCTCTAATGAGGTAATTCAACTCGTTTTGGGTAAGCCTCTCCAGCTCCGATTGCTCTTCGTCAGGTGTGTAGTAAAGATCGGCCGAAGGTCCCGCATCTCCGCCAATCGCACCTTCGTCGGATTCCCTTTCGTCTTCTAAAGAATCGAGTCCATCCTGTGGAGATACCGGAATCGGCATCGTGTCATCGTGTGGGATCGGTCTGATCGCGGAGTCTACGTTCAGATAAACGATGTTATGCTTGTTCTTCACGGAGAATCCAGTTATGTTAACAGTGCAAAAGTAGCAATCGCTATGATGTATAGCGAACGGCATCGACTTTTTCCTTTGGTTCAACCAGTCACGTAATCCATTCGAACAAGCGGTACAGATAACATGTGGAGCCCACGCCTTATCTTGGTCGCCTAGTGGACAGCCGAAGTATAACTGGTAAGTTTTCCGAAGATCCATCGTGATTGTACGCCGGTGATTTAGTCGCGAACGAGCCGCACACGTAACAGAAATTGTCGGAGTGATTTTTATACTTTCGAGGCATGATGATCGATGAGTGGGTTGATGTAAATCACCTAAAAAAATAAAATGTGTAAGTGGGCGACACAAAACAAAACAAAACACAACACACAACTAGACATGTGACTGTTACGCCAAAGAATAAAAGGGTGTACATGTGCAACGTTTGCAAATTTGTGGCCAGCAACTGCTCTCACCTAAAATACCACAAGACAACCTGCGGAAAGCCTAAGTTGAAAGGACAAAATGCCATGCATGACTGTAGGGTGTGTCAATTTTAGGGAGCAAAGTGAAATCTTTAGATTTTCAAAGACTACTAGTGACCAAATGATGCATTTTTATGTGCTAAATCGAAATATGGTTTTAAAATCCAGATTTGACCACTCCTAGCTACTTATATTTGAAGTTGAAGTTTACGAAAAATCAGCAATTTTTGCAAGTATTTTTTTTATTGTATATAACTACATTTTACATACATTACATACAATTAAAGACATTTTGATTGTATTTCAGTATTAAAACTTAGAAATATAAATAGGTTTCTTGAACTTTGCCAAGGATGCCATATGTAACTACATTTTACATACATACAATTAAAGACATTTTGATTGTATTTCAATATTAAAACTTAGAAATATAGATAGGTTTCTTGAACTTTGCCAAGGATGCCATGTCTGCCTTGCTCTTGTTCCTGGACATGAGCTCCCTACTGGCCACCTGGCCACTGGTGTACGCCTCCCTCCTCTCTTGTGAGTAAACATGTTGTGCTGATTCAGTTGTCATCCTTACACACCTCTCTACTGACTGTGTGTGTGAGGGCCATGCAGGAACTTCCATTGGTCTATCCAGAAACTCCTTGATTGCAGCAGTGATGAGGGAGCAGGTCAGAGGAGGCTCAGTCACGCCAGAGTTCCAGTCAATAAGCTCCGAGAGTTTGGTGGCATCTGGGTTGATGTCAGGAGTCTTCCTGGGTCTGACACTGCTGTCTCCTACCTGTGTGTCCTCATCTCCTTCACCTCTGATTTTCAGTATCCTCTTCACAGTACAGTACATGCCTGGGACCCTCCACCCAGCTGTGACTTAACTTGATGTTGAACCAGTTTGGCATGTAGACTCCCACTATGAATTCCACACTTATCCTCAGATTCTTCATGTTCCTACCCCTCAGCCCATGTTTGGAAATCCACAATCTGCAGAACCTTAGAGCCGTGGTGACCCACCTACTGTGACAGACTGGCCCAATCTCCAGGAGAGCTAGACTCTGAGGTACCTCTCCCGATCTGATGGCAGTGCTGATTCTGTAGCTATATGACTGGTCTGTGTTGAGGTTCTTGACTACCTCCTGTCTGGATGGGGTAGAGGAGGACCAACAGTGATCCTCGTGAAGTTTGGGTTGATCTCCAGCTCAGTGACAGTCTAACATCTTCCCTAGGGGCCCAGACCACTTGTTGCTGCTCAATGTCTTGCCATCCAGTGCAGTCACCAGGTGTTTGAGACTCAGCTCCCCAGTGTGCAAGTCACAGACAATCCACACCAACTTCCTGCTAAGCTTGGCCTCCACATAATGCACTACTCCTCCCTCCCAGCCAGTATTCACATTAGTACTGTCACCTCTTATGGTCAAAAGGGTCTGGTCTGGTCTGCTCCTCTCTCGCTTAGCCAGTTCACCAGATGATCAGCAATGACCTCAGCATGACTTCTCTCCTCTGCAGCTTCCTCTGGTACAAAATGCCACAAATATTTCCCTCCTGGTTCATTGCACACTGTGTAGTGTTCTTCCTTAATGAGGCCATGAAACTGCCTGTCACTGCCCTCAGCTTCCATCATCACTTTGGTGTTATCTCTTTTCCCATCAAAGAAGATACAGGTGATGCCATTTTCCCTAATCTCTTCATCAAACTTCTTGACCAGCTCCTTAGTCAGTCTCTCCTGAGCCCTCCTCACTTTGTTGTGGTCAATCACCAGTGCTGTGTCAAACTCTGTGATAAGACCAGCATTAATCCAGGCAGCAGTGGCAATCTCTGCAGTCTCTCTCAGCCCAGTGTGATGTCTCAAGCTAGCCAGAGCTATGTTGGTGATATCTTCAGTGTTGTATTTCTTCTTCTTAGCCACAGGCAAGGAAGAAGTTGTCGCAGCCTCTGGTATGAAGTCTTCGTCCTCCTCTCTCCTCCCTGTCTCCTCCAGTATATCTCCGGTCTCCTCCAACTCCATCTCCAGCAGTGACTCCTCCCTCAACTCCTCTTCTTTCTTGGCTGACTCCTCCCTCAACTCCTCTTCTTTCTTGGCTGACTCCTCTGCCTTCCTCCTCCTCTTCTCCTCGGCCTTCCTTCTCTGCTCCTGTCTCTGCAGCACTGCTTCCTGTCTCCTGGTCTCAGGGTGATCAGTTAGATCCATCTGGTGTGCCCCCACACTTCCCACCTTTTCTCTCTGACCTTTAATGAAGGCAAGCTCCTGCACTCGTATCTTCTGCTCACTCCTGCAGCTGTAGTCAACGTGAACCTCACTGTTGCAGACAGGGTTGCACCAAGCTCACTGCAGCTCCTGATCACAGTGACAGGTCAGGATGTCCACCAATTTGTCCAGTTTCATCATGAACCTATCTTTGACCTCTAGCTTCACATTGCCAATGGACATCTTCACTGCTTCATCCCACAGTGCCTTCACTTTAGCCCTGATCCTGACCTCAGTGTTGATTACAGGTCCTGTGAATAGAGCATTGGCCTTTCTCCACTGAGCCAGTGGTCATGGAACAATGCCATTGTTAATCAGGTCATTAACTGGGTAATTCCTCCTGTCTTCCTCACTCATCTCTCTCCTCAACAAACCATATCTCAGCAGATCTCTGGCTGTGGGCAGCTCAGCAGGGGGAAGCTCCTCCCAGTCCCCACCAAATGACTTAGGTGACAACTTGATTTGCTTCGGGTTCTGATTTCTTTCTGACTCATCCTGTGGACCTGTGAACAAAAGAAATGTCATTGAAATTTAGATAGGCCTACTGATTATGATTACATAAAATTAAGTTAATTAAAATTCTTAATATCTTCCTATAAACTCAGATAAAAGGTTGTGTTGTTATAGGTACAAGACTTAATTATTCAAAGTAATGACAATTTCATATATCTATCATATCAAAATATATAGAAAGTTTGGGTCACACATAACATTTCGAATAATTTGAATTACACAATATTTACATTACGAAGTAATCAAAATTGTCAAAAAGGAGGGAAAACACATGCATTCAAAATCAAAACTCCAGCATTAGTGACTATGTGAAACTTAGAAACCATACTGCCCACCAAAAATAACCAAAGTTGACCACACATATCAATGGCACATTGATATACGATGTTACAGTCATATTTAGGTTATATTTCAGACCTTTATGGTCAAATATAAGTAGGTAAATGGCTTTTTTAAATAACACTAAAGATATTTCTAAGTTTGCTAGATAATATGACATCATTTGAGCATTAGTAGCTTTTGAATTGTTGACTTTACTAAAATTGACACACCCTAATGCATGAGGGTACAGAAACGGTAAAGCAAAAACCTACACCTAAGCTGCAACGACAAAATACTCCGCTACATGTATAAAGGACGCATATTTTATATTGTATATACAGGGTGGGCCGTAAGTTTCCATACATAGGAAAAATTAAACGTTTGTTTTTATGTTTCAGATACCCTAAGAATATGCGTTTGACGTAAGATCTTGTTTACTGATGAAGCAAATTTTTACGTCAATGGAGAGGTTAATCGGCAAAACATACGTTATTGGAGTAATGCTAACCCTAACTGGCTGAGTCCGACGAAGATGCAAGGTGCCGGTAAAGTGATGGTGTGGGCCGGGATATGGGGTGACAGAATTATTGGACCAATTTTTGTCAGTGGAAATCTTAATGCCGAAAGGTATCTTAACATGTTGCAAGAAGAGATTTTCCCATCCCTGCTAAACGAGGAAGGTAACTTCCCAGTTTACTTCCAGCAAGATGGAGCTCCACCTCATTATGGTCTTCACGTGCGTCGGTATTTGGATCAGCAGTTTCCGGATGCTTGGATTGGTCGGCGTGGTCCTGTGGAGTGGCCTCCCACATCCCCAGATCTCACCCCCCTTGATTTCTATCTTTGGGGGCACTTGAAGGCCATGGTGTATCAGGAAAAGATACGAGACATAAATCATCTAAAGGAACGTATCACCAACGCCATTACAAGCATAACGTCAACTGTGCTAATGCGTGTTCATCAACAGTGGGGAACACGTATTGAAATGTGTTTTCAAAACAATGGCAACCATGTAGAGCATATTATATAAATAAAAATGGTTGTCCATAAAAAAATGTTTATTTTTCCTATGTATGGAAACTTACGGCCCACCCTGTAGAGTATTATATATTATATTATATATAGTTATATGCATATTATATATATTATTATATTATATAAAGGACGCATATTATATATTGTATATATAGTATTATATATTACATTATATATAGTTATATGCATATTATATGTATATTATATTTAGTATTATATTATATATATAATACATATATAATATATATATTATGATCGGTCTCATCTCGAAAACTAGAAGTACTAGAGGAAATTAAGACTAGGTTAAGTTAATCCCTATCCAACCTTGCATAACCTAACGTAGTCTAGCCTAACCTTCATTACATCCCCCTTTTCCTGATACTTATCACAAATAAACAGAATCGCTTTGGTTAGGTTAGGTTAAGGGTAGGTTAAGTTAAACCCTACCGAACCTGGCATAACATACCTATAAACCTATAGGGGCATTAGGCCTTGAATACCTATCTCATGCATCTATTTATAGGGTAAAATACATTAATTCTAATGATCTTCGCCGAATTTATTTCCTGTTTGGGTTCATACAAAGAAATATTATTCCTCATATACCTCCCTCATGAACCTATTTATAAGAAAAAATTAATTAAATTTAACACACACACACACACACACACACACAGGGTGGCGCAAAAGTCGCGCATCATAGGAGTTTTCAGTGTTGATTATAATATATTATAATCAATACTGAAAATTCCTATGGCAATATATTACAATCGATGAATCGGTACAGAATTTAAATTCTGTTCCGACTCATCGATTTGTTGTACCTGGTATTCCATGCATTAAAACCAAGCTCACCCTCTCGTTTATTGTTAATTTCGCAGCCATCCCCCTACCTAAAAGAAAAAAAATAATATAATAATCAATACTGAAAATTCCTATGAGCGCGACTTTTGCGCCACCCTATATGTATAGGGTGAGTCACGACGAAATGTCATAACTTCGGGAGCTTACAGCTGAGGTCATTCTCAGTCAAAATGTCCATATGAACATAGGTCCGATTCTTAACAGTTATGGAGCTATGGATGTTTGAATTTCAAGCATGCGTATGCGTGACCTTGAACTGAATTGACAGTTACTTAACGAACTGAACTAACTACGCATTAGAGTGTTTTGTTTCACAGCGTGCAATTGATGTTTTGAGCGTTCAGTATGCCTTTTACGTTTTCAAATACCAAATATGCCGATATGGTGTATGTTTATGGATTTTGCGATGGAAATACTACTGCTGCTGTCACTGAAAACCAGCGACGTTTTTCCAAGTCGAAAAATTCTGGATCACAGAGGGTTTAGCAACGTTTTCCGAAGATTGCGAGAGAGCGGTTCATTTCCTAGCATTACTGTTTTATCTGAGTGTCCGGTACAACAAGATGAGCTAAACAAGAAAACAAGAAAACGCATATTTAGAAGGTACAGACTCCTCGAAATATCTTGAACTTTGGTACAAAGGACTTCAGTGGTACACGCCTGAACTCACCTTCACTGTTCACCATGAAGAATTATTTCTTTATATAAGACGCAGTTGTCGGCACGATTTAGAAGAATACTTCAATTGCCGATATGAGTTGTGAAGAAGATTTTGGGGTTGAAAAGCTCGGCGCGGAAAGAATAAACAGCCGTTTGGAAAGGAGTCTTTATAAACTTGAATTTAATGGTGATGTTGTAGAGTTCCTCAAACAAGAGTATGTAGGATGTTACACGTTACCACGTTACCACATACAGCGCGTTCAGCATCTCCAACCTGGTGATCGTGCCCAACGGCTGGAATTTTGTAATTGGCTTAATCCCGACCGACAATTGTATCAATACGTCTTGTTCTGTGATGAGGCTCAATTTACTGGCGACGGTGTCAACAACACGCAATTCACATGTGTGGTCAGAAATGAATCCTCATGCCATTGTGGAAAGTAATTTTCAACATCGGTTCAGTGTCAATGTGTGGTGTGGTATTCTCTACGGTCAGCTGATTGATCCGTTTATCTTCGAAGATGGTCTTACAGGTGACATTTACTTACGATTTCTGCAAAACGAACTGCCGCCACTGTTAGACGATGTACCTTCGGCAACACGATTGCAATGTACTTCCAACAAGACGGAGCTCCTGCCCATTTTAGCCGTGCAGTGAGAACGCATCTTGATGATCGCTTCCCTGGTCGATAGAGCTGTCGTGGTGGTGCACAAAATTAGCCACCCAGGTCTCCGGACCTAACCCCTCTAGATTTTTATCTGTGGGGGCGCATGAAAGAGCTGGTGTACCAGAGAAAAAGTGGAAACACGAGATGCATTGCTCCGTCGCATTTTGGATACTGCAGCTCTAATAAAGGGCGATCGTAATGAAGTAATGCGAGCTATACGCGCAATTCACAGACAAGCCGCGATGTGTACTGAGGCCGAAAGTAGTCATTTTGAACAGTTATTGTAAATTCATGAATAAAAACTTCAGCAGCTACTTGTTCACTCATTCTTATTTTTAAACATTCAAACATCCAGAGCTCCATAACCGTTAACAATCGGACCTATGTTCATATGAGGTTTTTGACTGGGAATGACCTCAGCTATAAGCTCCCGAAATAATGACATTTCGTCGTGACTCACCCTGTATATAGGGACAATGTTTGCTCTTTTCAAGATGCCCGGTATTTCCCCAGTGTCTAGGGATCTTCTCCATATCCAATATAAGGGTGTAGCTATTTCATTTTTACAGTTTTTAATCAATAATGCGTTCCAATTGCCCGGACCTGCAGCTGAATGTGGTTTCATTTGTCCTATAGTTCTCGCTACATCTTCTGGGGTAAAATTAAAGTCTGTTATACACTCTCCTTGCAATTTCTCTTCAAAGAATGCATCTATGTCGGGTATCGCTTTGTCACTTTTTGGGGTACTGAAGACTGATTCATACTGGGCTCTCATTGTTTCAGATATATCTTTTAGATCGTCCGTTAGTTCATTATTTCTTTTCCTTAAGGGCCCTATAGCGGCGCGCGTTTTTGTTTTCCTTTTCGCATAGCTATAGAAGTATTTTGGATTTTCCTTTATTGCTTCTACCGCCTTTTCCTCTTCCCTCCCTGTATGGTCCTTAATCAGGGTTTGTATTTCCCTACCGATACCCTCCAGTTTTTCTTTTATTATTTTCCTGACAGTGTTATCTCCGCAGTTGGCTAACTTCGCCTCCATTCTCTTTCTTTTGCAGAATATTCTTCTCTTTTGCCTCTCTAGCCAGTTGTTCTTCCCTTTTGGCTGCGATTTCGGAGCATATTTTTCTAAAATTCCCAGCGTCTTTTCTTCCAAGGTTGTTAGCATTTCTTCAGTTGTTTTATTCTCTAAAACTGTTCTTCACTCTATTTGGGCCATGTGTGACCTGATTTCTTCCGAATTTATCGTCTTGGGAGTTTTTTATGCAGGAAGGAGGGGCCAAGGGCAAATGCAAGCAAAAAGCGCCCCTCCCATAGAAGAAGAAAACCAAAATCAAGGTCAGGGGGATTCGAGATGCCTAGACACTCTGCGGTTGAAAGATGGGAGGTCATAGACAAGAAGAAAGATGGATTGAGGAAGATTGTTCCAGAGTTGACCGGTGGAGTAGATGAAACACTGAACATACCGATTAACCCTTAAATTAGATACTTGGACAGAAAAGGAATGAGAAAGTGTAGAAAGTCTGGTACTGCGTGCTCTCCTTAAAGGAGGAGGAATACTGTTAGAGAATTAAGAAGAGCAATGTCCGTTATAATAGCGATAGTAAAGAGAGAGTGAGGCAACATTGCGGCGAAGAGAGAGAGATTGAAGACATTCAGTAAGAGGCGGGGAATTGATGAGACGAAATGCCTTTGATTCCACCGGTCAAGTACGGCTGTGTGGGTTGAGCCAACCCACACATGAGAAGCATACTCCATACAGGGGAGAACAAGACCCATGAAGAGAGACAGCAACTGAGTGGTGGTGAAGAATCCGCGGAGGCGGTACAGCACACCTAACCTCTTAGAAGCCGTTTTAGAAAGAGAGTATATGTGATCTTTCCAGAAAAGATCACGAGAAAAGGAAACGCCAAGAATGTTCAGAGAAGAGGAAGGATTGAGTTGTGTGTTGTTGAAGGTAAGGGGATAGTTGTGTAGAAGATTGTGACGAGCAGTCAGTTGAAGGAACAGAGTTTTTGAGGCATTGAAAGCAACAATGTTTTCTCTGCCCTAATCAGATATAGCAGAAAGATCAAAGGTCAGGTGTCCCATAGCCGTCCTGCGTGAATCATGAAGTGGCTGCTGTGAGGGACGCTTTGGGAAGCGGGTGGAGAAGTAAACAATGGAATCATCGGTATAGGAGTGAATAGGACAGGAAGTGTGAATTAAAAGACCATTAATAAATAAAAGGAAAAGAGTGGGTGACAGGTTAGAACCCTGAGGAACACAGTGTTTATAGCTCTAGGAGAAGAACAGTGGCCATCTATAACTGCAGATATAGATCGGCCAGAAAGGAAATTAGAGATGAAGACACAGATAGAAGGATAGAAACCGAAAGAGGCCAGTTTCCAAATTAAAGATTTGTGCCACACTCTATCAAAAGCTTTTGATATGTCTAGCGCAATAGCAAAAGTTTCACCGAAATCCCGAAAGGAGAATGACCAAGAGTCAGAAAGATATGCAAAAATATTGCCAGTAGAGCGTCCATTGCGGAATCCATACTAACGATCTGAAAGAAGATTGTGAGAAGAGAGGTGTTTAAGAATCTTCCTACTAAAGATAGATTCAAAAATTTTGGAAAGGCAAGAAATCAAAGCAATTGGGTGATAGTTGGAGGGTTGAGAGTGGTCAGCCTGGTCACCCTTCTTTGGGACAGGCTGAATGAAAGCGAACTTCCAGCAGGAAGGAAAAGTACCACATGATAGAAAAAGACGAAAGAGTTTACCTAGGCAGGGTGTCAGCACAAAATCACAGTTCTTAAGAACAACAGGAAGAACACCATCAGGACCATACGCCTTCCTAGAGCTGAGCCCAGATAGGGCAGAAAAAACATCAGAAGAGATTCTAATTTCAGACATAATAAAGTCAGAGGGGAGAGGAGATGGAGGAACAGCACCGGAATCGTCCAGAGTTGAATTGTAAGAGAAAATTTGGCCAAAGAGTGCAGCTTTGTCAGGAGAAGAGACGGCAACTGTGCCGTCGGAATGGAAAAGAGGAGGGAAAGAAGAGGAAGTAAAGTTGTTGAAGAGGTTCTTAGCTAGATGCCAGAAAGAGCAGGAAGAATTAGAATTGGATAGATTTTCACATTTTTGTCGGATGAAGGAATTTTTGGTGAGTCGAAAAACAGATTTTGCACGATTCCTGGTAGAAATATAAGCTGAGTGAGAGTCAAGAGTTGGATTGCGACGATACCCTCTGAAAGCATCCTCTCTGTTGCGGATAGCATTAGAACAAGTAAAGTTAAACCAAAGTTTTTTTTGCATTAGTAGTTGCAATAGAATATGGAATGTATGCCTCCATGCCCGACATAATCACCTTTGTGATGCGCTCAGCATACCCAGAAGGGCCCCGGCCACGGAAGCAGTGATCATTCCATGAGAAATCACAGACGTACTGCCTAAGGGCCTCCCAATCAGCGGCGCAGAAGTGCCAAAGTCGCCTCCTCTTGGAAGGATCCAAAGGGCGAATTTGAGCGATAGGACAAGAAACATACAAGATTGTGGTCAGAGGAGCCCAATGGAGAAAAAAGTTTCCAAGAGTAAGAAGAAGGAAGAGAGGTAAGCAATCCCGGGGATACAAGTAGGGTTCTGTACAATGTACTCTAGATCATTTAGGATAAAAAAATTGTAAGCTAGTTCACCAGGGATGTCAGTGAAATGGGAGGAAAGCCAAAATTGGTGGTTAACATTGAAATCTCCTAAAATGGAGATTTCAACAAAGGGAGAACGGGAAAGAATGTATTCCACTTTGGAAGTGAAGTAGTCAAAGAATTGTGGATCGTCAGTAGAATTAAGAGAAAGGTAAAAAGCGCAGATGTATTTAGTTTGAGATTAGCATGTAAGTCGCAGCCAGAGGGTATATAATTCGAAAGATTCGAGTGCGGGAATACGAGAACAAGTTAGGTCATTACGTACATATACGCAACATCCACCTTTGGAGTGAAATTGAGTATAGAGAAAGTAAGAGGGTACAGAAAAGGATAGCTGTCAGTTGTCCCAGACACCTGAGTTTCAGTGAGAAAAAGAAGATGAGGTTTAGAGGAGGAGAGGTAGTGTTCAACAGATTGAAAATTTAAGAAAAGGCCACGAATGTTGCAGGAGTTTAAGAAAAGTGAACCAGACAGAGATCTAGAACTTCTCGAATTGGCGGTAGCAGATGCAGCCCCACTTCCCGGGCCTGCGTTTCCAGTATCGGCATGGGCAGGGGGAGACAGAAGTGGGGACATTTATGGTCCCCTCCCCAAGGGACTCCGAGGCTCTTGATGTTGATGCCATTTTTTTTTAAATTTTAAAAAATTATGTAGTAAGATGCATGTAGTGTATTTATGTATGTAGTGAGGAATAGGGAGAGAAGTGTGTGTGTGTGTTTGAGAGCATGCTGGACTGCTCACAGAGTAGATGAGACACGGAAAAAGATCAGCTAAGGAGGACAGTGGCAGGAGAAACGGGAGTTCCAGCACTCCCTATCTTCTGTTTAACTTAAAGGCCCCAAATTTTCTTCTTTCTTCAATATGTGTATTGTCTTTGTTGTCGGCATATTTGTTGATATCTCGATTAAGTTGTGGTCTGAGATAATGGTTGGGGTTATTTTTATATCAGCAATCAAGTTCGTGTTATTCGTGAATACCAGATCGAGGCAGTTATTTGTTCTGGTATTTTCTGTTATCTCCTCTGTCAGCATAAACTCGTTTGTAAGAGTCATCAACATTTTTGCTTGCTCCTGATCTTCTCTTGTGCCCCCCTTGTCCTGGTATATATATATATATATTATATATATATATATATATATATATTTCTATCCACCTTTTTGTATTTTATAAATGGGAAATTAAAGTCTCCGAGGAGCATTATCTACAGATCTACTGAAGCTAAGGCTAACAAAGACCCTAAGATGCACTCTAAGGTTAGCCCGAGAGAAAGAAGAGAGTAGGGAGTTAAAAGAAGAGAATAAGTGGTTAAGCAAGTAGCAAAACCTATCATTCGTGGGTTAACATTCACAGAGAAAAAGAGAGAGAAAGACTCACCATCATAAATGCAAAAAACTTCACTTTTTTCTACGTGAAGGTCAAAATATGATAATAAAAACCCACTCTAATAGACAGAGTTTATTTCCACAACAGTTTCGATGCCCACTGGCATCCTCTTCGGGTGGATACAGAAAAACGAATCCACTCGAAGAGGATGCCAGTGGACATCGAAACTGTTGTGGAAATAAACTCTGTCTATTAGAGTGGGTTTTTATTATCATACTCACCATCATCATCCGCCGGCCACTGCCGACAAGTCGGAAAAATAGTCGAAGGGAATAGGAAAGGGGTGAAAGATGAAAAGAAGTAAAATAAGAACGCTTACAAACCATGCAAACACAGTCTTAACTCAAACACTGTCATACCATGCAAACTACAGATATGCAAGTAAAGAAAGGATAAGAAAAGAACAAAAAAAAAAGTCGGAAGAGTATAACAAAAAGTGGGTTAGTTTACGTTACGAGCTACATCTAAGTTCGTGTTAGTCTAATTTTTTTTTTATATAATTTTGTTTCTGGCATATCACACGCTGGCATATCACAAGCTGGCATTAATCGTCAACAGACTCAACCCTCAACCATTACTCCCAGCGCTTCTGTTGCTAATTGTTTTATTATTTTAAGGGACGTTAATATTTTTAAAATACCTATCTAAACGGTTTTTAAACATATTAACGCTGGTAGAGTTCACGACGGTCGCGGGAAGATTATTCAATTTATCAGTTACTTTAAGCGTAAAAACGTTTTTAGCGATGTTAGTAATGAAACGTCTGCCACGTAATTTAAATCTGTTATTACGAGTATTGTTATTATCGAAAATTAACAATTTGTCAAACATTACGTTATCGATTTTATTAACGATTTTCAAAACTTCAGTAAGCTCCCCCCCTTAATCTCCTAGTTTCGAGTGAATGCAAGTGTAATTCTTTAATCCTATCTTCGTAAGACTTGTTGCGTAGTGACAGAATTAGTTTCGTGGCGCGTCGCTGAACCCTTTCCAACCTATCAATATCCTCACGCAAATACGGGCACCAAAACTGAACGGCATATTCTAAATGAGGCCTGACTAGGGACTTGTAAAGGGGCAATATAATATTCTTCGATTTAAATTCGAAATTACGCGCTATGAAGCTTAACATCCTATTAGCTTTTGCGCAAGACTCCAGGCACTGGTTCCTAACTTTTAAATCCTTAGATACGCATACGCCTATATCTACTTCCTCGTCAACGCTCGCTAACTGTCTATCATCCATCGTGTACGTGTAATTGTTGTTACGAGAACCTACATGCAAAACTTTACATTTGTCTACGTTAAATTGCATCAGTTATTTATTCGTCCACTCCATAATCCTACTTACATCGTCTTGAAGCCTATTTCTAGGGTGAGTCACGACGAAATGTCATTATTTCGGGAGCTTATAGCTGAGGTCATTCCCAGTCAAAAACCCCATATGAACATAGGTCCGATTCTTAACTGTTATGGAACTATGGATATTTGAATGTTTAAGAAGAAGAATAAATGAACAAATAGCTGCTGAAGTTTTTATTCATGAATTTACAATAACTGTTCAAAATGACTACTTTCGGCCTCAGTACACATCGCGACTCGTCTGTGAATTGCACGTGTAGCTCGCATTAGTTCATTACGATTGCCCTTTATGAGGGCTGCAGCATCCAAAATACGACGGAGCAATGCATCTCGTGTTTCCACTTTTCTGTGGTACACCAGCTCTTTCATGCGCCCCCACAGATAAAAATCTAGAGGGGTTAGGTCCGGAGACCTGGACGGACAATTTTGTGCACCACCACGACGGATCCATTGACCAGGGAAGCGATCATCGAGATCCATTCCCACTGCACGGCTAAAATGGGCACGAGTTCCGTCTTGTTAGAAGTACATACGGAATCGTGTTGCCAAAGGTACATCTTCTAACAGTGGCAGCAGTTCGTTTTGCAGAAATCGTAGATAAAACCATCTGTAAGACCATCTTCGAAGATAATAAATCAATCAGCTGACCGTAGAGAATACCACACCACACATTGACACTGAACCGATGTTGAAAATTACTTTCCACAATGGCATGAGAATTCATTTCTGACCACACATGTGAATTGCGAGTGTTGTTGACACCGTCACAGGTAAATTGAGCCTCATCACAAAACAAGACGCATCGATGCAATTGTCTATCGACATTGAGCCAATTACAAAATTCCAGCCGTTGGACACGATCACCAGGTTGGAGGTGCTGAACGCGCTGTACGTGGTATGGATACATGCCTTCTTCGTGTAACGTCCTACATACTCTCGTTTGAGGAATCTAAGACGTGTGGAAATCCTTCGCGTACTAACATGAGGACTCCGCTGTACCATCTGAATAATGTTTTCTTGTTCAGCCACATCTTGTTGTACCGGACGCTCAGATAAAACAGTAATGCTAGAAAATGAACTGCTCTCTCGTAATCTCCGAAAAACGTTGCTAAACACTCGTCGATCCAGAATTTTTCGACTTGGAAAAACGTCGCTGGTTTTCAGTGACAGCAGCAGTAGTATTTCCATCGCAAAATCCGTAAACATACACCATATCGACATATTCGGCATTTGAAAACGTAAAAGACATACTGAACGCTCAAAACACCAACTGCACGCTGTGAAACACAACACTCTACTGCGTAGTTAGTTCGGTTCGGTAAGTAACTGTCAATTCAGTTCAAGGTCACGCATGCGCATGCTTGAAATTCAAACATCCATAGCTCCATAACCGTTAACAATCGGACTTATGTTCATCTGAAGTTTTTGACTGAGAATGACCTCAGCTATAAGCTCCCAAAGTTATGACATTGTGTCGTGATTCACCCTGTATAGCACATCCACCTTTGCGTCACGCTGTTCTATCGGTTCTTAGTAAGTTGAAACCCTCTATATTTATCTCTTTCTTATCAATACAATGTTCGCAGTTTTCATAATTTCCTTGGCAATCCTTAACACTCCGGACTACTTCTTACGCGTTTCGCGTCAAAACTCTATCCTACCCTTGGGTCCCTTCTTACGCGAAACGCGTCAAGTTGATCTGTGCCTCGTCACAGCTGACACACTACATGCGTCAAGACGACAATACTCACAGAAATTTTGCATTTACTCTTGTCCAGATCAACTGGACGCGTTTCGCGCGAAAAAAGTGACACAAGGGTAAGCTAGAGTTTTGACACGAAACGCGTAAGAAGTAGTCCAGAGTGTTAAGATGAGTTTATGTGAGGCATACGATGTCCGCCCCTGTTTCGTCCATAAATCTTTTCAGGTACGAAACTTTGTTGAGTGATTGGTTTCGTCTTATTCCTTGAATATTAGCCAGGACAATATTTATGTTCTTTGTTTTTCGTTCAAGTTCGTTTTCCTTCGGTATCGCTTGTTTCGTTGTCATATGGTTCTCCGAGAGAGATCCGTTTCCGCCTACCTGTTCTGGTAGCTTCTTGCCTGGAAGCGGTTTGTCTCGAGGGTTTCCAGCTGTGTCAACTGCATGCGTTGTATGACATTTAGCAACAGTATCGTGTCTGCGATGTAGAAAATTTTTTTTTCGCTGTGTTCCTATTGTTATTCCTGTTGTTATTGTTATTCCAATTGTCCTTTAAATTTTGTCCATTGTCCTTTGGGTTCGTTGTGAGATGTTGACAGTAGCATTTTTTCTCGTGTTTACAAGCACCATATTTTGCGTAAGTCCTGCAGATGTCCGGGTGGTAGAACCTGCATCTGTCTTCGAATTTACAATGACCATTATTATAGAAGAAATTGCATATTGGGGGATGTTCACATATACATTGTCCTCTTTCATATCTGCAATTATCTTTTATATAACATCTGCATATAATTCCTTCCCCATAGTTACTCTGGGTCTTTGTTTTTGGCTCCTTATTGGGGGACAGTTTCACTCCGTTTTCTTGAGCGCAGCTTGTCTTTTCCTATTTGTACTATTTGTGCTAATGTCATTCGTTGGCTTTATACTCTCTGTTGTCTTTATGCTCTCTTTTGTCTGTCTGGTTTCGGCCTCGTTGTGTGACAGTATTTGATTTATTTCTACTTCGCCTTTCTTCGTTTCTTCTGTTTTCCTCTGTTCTTTATTCACACTTTCTTCTTTTATTTTCTTCCCTTAGTCTCTTTCTGATTTAAATACTGTAAAAGAGTTTATTTCGGTCATGCAGTTTTCGCAGAAAAATTTTATCCCATTAAGTTGCTTTGAGTTTGTTATGAGGGAGATTTTTTCATCTTCCCATTCTAGGCATCTGAAATCAAAAAGCAACTGGCAGAGATCGCACCTCATCGCCTTTGCCTCATTAGTTGCATCGTTGCAGATACCACAGAGTTGCAGGAATTTATTTACCATTTCCATGTTACTGATAGAAGGTAGCTGCTGGTGCACAAAATTGACTCAAAAAGGGTATTATGGGAAGTATTGGGTGGGGGTTGACTCAAGCTGAGTGAGGGATAGTATTCTCCATTACTTCGGAGGATGGGGGATGTGGCACGCTGTATACTTCTCACTGATTGGTGCTCGTGACTGTGGCTGCGGGGGATAATTGGGGGATATTTATAGGAATTTCGATGGGCAGCTAATACCACTATGCACTATGAATTAACTCAAAATATCGGCACCGTTTAAAACTGATTAACAGCAGGATTTTTACTGTAATACCGCTTGTATTCGAACTTCGATCGAAACACGTGTAACCGTCACACCGGAAAAACACACACACACACACATATATATATATATATATCAGGGGCGTATTAGGGTGGCCCCTATTTTTCAACTTTTGAAATTACTTGCTCCCAACCCCTAATCTTCTTCCAATATATAAAAAAGTGCTCTGTGCAAAATTTCAGCTCAATTGGGCTATATTAAGGTGGCCCCCCCCAAAGGCCCTAAAGTTTCAAAATTCACCGATAATTGGTATTTCTAATATAAAACCTTTATAATTCATTTGCAAAATTTGTTTGGGAAAATAATCACAAAGCATAATCGAAAGTGAATTTTATTTACAACAAATAATTACGCCGCTTATATAGGCCGCAGGCGCAGAACTTTCTAGAACCTTCCAGAAGCGGTTTTTTACGCACTTATGATACTTTTCAATTTCCGTGAATATCTCGTCCAATTTTGGTTTTAAGTAAATAATGGTTATAACTAAATTTATTGTAAATTGAATTCTCTTTCGATCATATTCTATATTTCTTTCGAATAAAACACTGTAAAGAGGATAAAAACGGTTTTATATGAAAAAATATCAATATTGTTAAAATCTGAAACTTTAGGGCCTTTGGGGTCCATCTTAATATTGTCTGATTGAGCTGAAATTTTACACAGAGCATTTTTACATGGATTAAAACAACTTTGGAGGTTGGGAGATGAAACATATTTAATTTCAGAAAATCACATACAACTAAGGGCCACCCTAGGGCGTATATTGAGGGTGTGCTAGGTATGCGCCGCACACCCAATAGATTTTCTGTAAATTAATATTTAATTAACCCTTTGTCTCCCTCTCTCAACTTTAGTCGAGAAGGAAAAGATGCCCTAACCCTTAATTCTGCGCTCGACTGTTACACTAGTCGAGATGAGAAATGAGCTACTTCAATTCAGTTGTTCGGATTGTCTTCACAACCATTCGTTAAAATTTTGGTACTGAGCGATAGAAGCGTCCCGAGAGCTTCTTTGAGCTGTGAAATTTCAGTATTGCGGTGCGGCGATATATATATATATATATTATATATATATATATATATATATATATTCTTCTCCCCTACTATGGGAATATAAATTTATGTTTACCCCATGCCAAATCAAATGGAAAAGGGAGAGCGCGAGGGATCAGGGCGGAGAGTGTGCGGTCTGTGGACAGAACACCCTCCATATATGGTAAAGTGGGCGGGGCTTATGTTGCCATGGCCTGCGTCAGACGGCTTCTCAGCGAGCGAGTCAGTGACTGTCAGTTTCCAGTCAGAGCGTATGGGCGAAAGTCTTTCTATCCAGTACTGACATATTACTTCTTTGTCCCTTCCATAACTATGCCAAACACTGTACAAAGTATATTAAGCACTCCTTTTTCAACACCTAGTTATGAGGACAAGTTGAAAGTGTTAGAGGAAGGAAGGCCATGTCCAGCACTCCCAAACTTGATTAGTCAACACAAAGATAAAAACTCTGGATATACAAGGCATTTTTCAGTTTCTCAGTATAAATCTGAGATATATATATATATATATATATATATATACACACGAGGATGAAACCTCAGCTGTTACGTCAAAATCACAGTTCTCAACAGTTATACGTTTTGTTCATGAAGGTAAAGTATATGAAAGATTCATTGGATTTACTGATGTTAGTAGCGACAGAACCTCTGGTGGCCTGTTTAAGCATGTAGTGAACATAGTTGAGGAATATCAGATCGAAAGCAAGTTAGTTGGACAGACTTATGACGGAGCATGTGTAATGAGTGGACATGTAAATGGCTTGCAGAAAAAAGTCATTGAAGCTTATCCTCTTGCCATTTTTACGCATTGCTATGCTCATGTGCTGAATCTAGTTTTACAGCAAAGCCTTTCCAGTATCAAACAGTGCAAACACTTTTTCCAAATTCTGAGTGGAGTAGCTGCTTATTTTTCCAAGTCTTCTAAAAGAGTACATACTTTAAATGAATTTGTTTCCAGAAGATTGCCCTCTGTTGCTCCAACGAGATGGAACTTCACATCTCGTTTAGTAAATACTGTAAAAAGTTACAGAAGCAGTCTTACTGATTTCTTCAAGGATGTAATCGAAAATTCTGCAGATTGGGACACGGATGCAGTAGTAAAAGCACGGGGATTCTTGTCATTCTTGGAAGATTTTCAAACAATATTGTTCCTTGAGATTTTTTCAAAAGTGTTTGGGTATACTGGTGTTTTGTACAATATATTACAGAGTGAAACATTTGATGTGCTGTACTGTAGTAAGAAAATAAGTGACGTTAAACAACAACTTAAATATGATAAGGATCACAGTTTTGAAGAGCTATGGCTTTCGGTTGTGTCTGAAAAAGATGAGCTCCATGATCCACAGCCTAAAAGATGCAGACGAGCGATAGAAAATGACGGAAAAGATGCTTATCACCAGTTGTTTTGCAAGATCATGAATAGCATCATTGATCAGATTCACACTAGATATTCTTCTCTCTCTAAATTAGAGTTTTTTTCACCTTCTTGCGCCTGAAAAATATGAAGAGTACAAGGTAAGCTTCCCAGATAACCTCCTGAACAAAGTAAGAGACTTTTATGGAACACTGTTTGAGCATGTGCGTCTCAAGAATGAACTCATGGTACTCTATTCAAGTTCAGAGTTCTCGGGCAAACATGTTCATGAACTAATGAACGTAATGACAGTGAATCAACTCAGCTGCGGATTCAAAGAAGTCTATAAACTAGCAGAATTGATCTTAACAATTCCAAGCACCACTGCTTCAGTAGAACGTTCTTTCTCGCCCCTAAAACGAATAAACACATGCTACCGGGGGATACAAGGGCAGGAAAGGCTATGTGGTCTTAGTTTGCTTTCGATAGAAAAAGGGCTGCTAATAGATTTGAAGCAAAGAAGTTCCTTCTATGATGACGTTATTGCTCACTTTTCTTCTCAGAAAAGAAGACTTGAGTTTATGTATAAATAAAGTCGGTTGAAAGGATGCTGTAGGAAATTGGTGTTAGTTTTTTCTTTTACTTTTGAAGTTAAGGTTCACCTATTTCTTCCAGTGCTTTGTTTATTCTTAAGAGTGTGGATTACTTATGTTCATATGCTTAACATATTACACTGCTTATGTATGTGAAGCAAAGAAGTTCTTTATATGAGGACGTTATCGCTCACTATTTTTCTCCAAAAAGAAGACTTGAGTTTATCTGTAAATAAGTTCGATGCTTAAAGGAGCCCGTAGAAAATTGGTGTTAGATTTTTTACAGTTCAGCTAAATTCTCCAAGTGTTTAGTGTAATATTGAGAAAGTGGATTGCGTATGCTTACCATATTACTATTAAGATTTATTAATAACTAAGTTAACATGAATTTCAGTTATTAATTTTACTCCACATGATATTCCGCACACCCATTTCACAGTCACCACCCTCCACTGATATATATATATATATATATATATATATATATATATATATATATACGAGGAGTGATCAAAAAGTATCAATAATTTTATTGCTACGGACAAATGAATGCAAATAAGAAATAACCGTTTACATATGTGATTCGTCCTGCCCTCTGGCGTCTGCAGTCTGAAGCAAAATCTGCTACCATGAGTCAGTAGTTGGTTGGAGCGCTTAAAAGGAGAGTGTGTTTTTGCAGTACGTATAAATCTCTGAAATGGAACAACGCGCCTTCGGAGACGAACGAAATGATTAAAACAGCTTTTGGAAATGATGCTCTCAGTGTAGCTAACGTTTACAAATAGCACAAAAAGTTTAAAAATGGAGAAACATCGTTTGAAGACAAGGAACGCTGTGGCCGCCCTTCCACTTCTCGTACGGATAATAATAATAATAATAATAATAATAATAATAATAGGCGCCCTAACGGTAATGCCTGAAATTTGTACTGTGTATAATAACAATCATATTAATAATAAATTTTCTATCAGTCATGGCGGATAACTTGTTGAAAATAGTCTCCTGTAACGTAAGGTCAGTGAGGAATTCAGGTGTAGATGTTCATAAAATCTGTGACAGTGCAGATTTGATACTCTTGCAAGAGCACTGGCTTCCTAAGTAAGAGCTAAAATTCCTCTCTACCATCCATGATGACTTTATGTACCATGCGTCATTAGTAGGCCTTTTGGTGGTGTTGCTTTCTTAATAAGGGAAAACTTGTCAAAACATATAAAATTTTTAACAAGCAATACTGTAAGGTTGTTAGGCATTAAATTACAAATGAACAATGATTGCATATTAATTGTAAACTGCTATTTACCATACATCAACGGCAGTAATCTAGATGAATACATTGATTTGCTGTACAAAATTAAATCATTATCAGATAACCCCAAATATTCTCACTGTATAATAATGGGGAACTTTAATGCGCATGTGAACTCGGAATTCTTTGTAGAATTGGGTAACATGGGCGAGTCGGCCAAATTAAGTATAAGTGATGTAGATGTATCAGGGGTAACCAGTGGTAATTTTACATACGTTAGTGATATGAGTGGTACCACCAGGTGGATTGATCATTGTCTCACTCGTAATAATCTAAAGGATCGAATTGTTAGAGTTCATATTCTGCATGATTTCCTTCTTTCTGATCATAGACCATTAGAACTATTAATTAATTTTACCAATTTATGCGCAACACGACACAATTAAAACTCAATAGGTAAGAATAAGCGCGTCGATTGGTTTAATGTTAATATGCAACAGAGAAGAGAATACAAAGACAGAACAGGTCACCTCTAATAATTTAGAAATTTTGCATCTTGCCTGTAGTAATCCTTGCTCAAATGATTCTCACTGTAAACTCATAGATAGGTATTATAGTAAGATAGTATCCCTGTTAAGAGAAGCAGGAAGCCCCTGATTAAATCTTACAACTATCATACTAAGATTATTCCTGGATGGAATGATTTTATTGCCCCCCTGAAGAGGGAATCAAAAGACGCTTATGATTTGTGGTGCTTTCATGGTAGACCCAGATTAGGACCAGTAAACATGAATATGTGTAGAAGTAGGGGTCAGTATAAGGCGGCCATAAGGCGATGTAAACAGGAAGAGGAGTCTATTCGAGCATCAAAAACCTGTGAAGCTCACATAAATAACGATAATAATAAATTTTGGAAATTTGTTAAGAATCAAACGGATGTCAAAAGTGTCCTCCCTCCGACAATCGATGGGGTGTCGGGGGAGGATGAAATTGCACAGCTGTGGAAAAAACACTACTCAAACATTCTTAACAGTGTGAGTAGGGATAATCTTAAGATATATTGCAGCGAAACGCCTGTGGGAGGGACACGGGAAAATACTTTGATATCAGTTCCTGAAGTAAAGAGGTTAATTAAAGAGTTAAAGACTGGTTCTACGTAGGGGTAGATGACCTATCGAATGAGCACTTAAAATATGCCAATGACGTGGTATGTCTGCATATATCATTGCTCTTATCAGCTATGTTTACTGATAACTATATCCCCGCAGAGTTCATGAGGGTATATATCTTGCCCCTAGTCAAAAATAAGTATGGAGACATTCTGTCCAGCAATAATTACAGGTCTATTGCTGTCGCTTCCTGCTTCTCGAAACTACTAGAAAAACTCTTGTTACTCCAGTTAAATGATTACCTATGGACATCTAATCAGTTTGGTTTTAAAAGGTTCCACTCAACTGACCTCTGTATCTATGTACTTATAGAAATAATATCTAAATACACTGGTAGTAATTCAACTATTTATAGCTGTTTCCTAGATATAAGTATATAAGGCATATGATAGAGTGAACCACAATATTTTATTTAAAAAAAACTAGGAGACAGGGAGGTTCCCATGTACATATTAAATTTATTGAAATTTTAGTATTCCCACCAATCTTTTACCGTAAGGTGGGGCAATGTACTATCCGAATGTTTTGGCTCCTCTTGCTGGCTGAGACAAGGCTCCTTGCTCTCCCTTATGCTGTTTAATGTGTATATTGACGGATTAATTGCTTCACTTAATGAGGCAACAGTGGGATGTTGTATAGATAACACAAGGATAAATAACTTAGTTTATGCCGATGATATGGTGTTAATTAGTCCCTCTGTTAAAGGTCTGGATCAGCTACTAAAAGTCTGCGAAGTGTATTCGCAGAAACATGATGTTCTTTTTAATATTACAAAAACTAAGGTTATGCAATTTCATCCTAAAAGCTGTAATCAGCCAGCTGATATTAGGTTTAAAATGAAAGGTGGAGTAATTGAGAAAACAATCTCGAAGCCTTTGTGTTAAAGCGAATATGACTATAAGGAACTTTCGGTTCTGTACAAGTGAAGCTAAAGACACTCTCTTTCGTACTTTCTACAGTAATATATACGGACAGCAACTCTGGGTGAATTATAAAAAAGGTTCTGCTACCCGCAATGTCCCGAGCTTCCCGGAGGTAACAAGACGTGCGTGTTCAATACAGTCTAATGCAAAGAATTAAAAAATCAACCAACCCGATTATCCACGCTATCCATGAGTCCTGCCGTTTATCCTCAAGCTATGAAATTCTTGGCACGAAAACGTCTGTCTGTAGCGCTACTTAACTTCGACATCACTGTATTATTTCTAATCAACTGTATATATTTCTATCCTTAGTATGTGAACCGTCATTGTATTAATAATATTTGTCATATGGACTATAGTCTGCCAATAAACCTTTTCATTTTCATTTTCATTCAAATATCTTCCTTTCTTTCCTGTCTATAGAGCACCTTAAGACCTTTCAAACGAGGTACGTTGCCTGCACACAGCTACATTAATTAAAGATATTTTAGTAAATTTATGTGAATACATATGAGGCGTTGCGAATACTAGTGACGAACTCGACAAAACTACATTTTGAATAAATGGATTCCAAAGTTTTGCAAATTAGAAATCACCATAACTTTGCCAAAATTTGGTAGATTTTGATGTTTCTTTTTTCTTTTTTCATTTTGATCGGAAATGGATGTAGATTATTGTAATTATATTAATAACTAGACTGCACTCCGGAAGAGATAGTAAACACGTTGAGTTCGTCACTAGTATTCGCAACTTCGTCACTTTGTCTACTTTTCACTGTTGTTTCGGGGTTATAGGGTTCAGAGTAAGAATAGGGGCTAGTTTCTCCATTATTTTCCAAGTGTAAATAATGGGTGTATCTCTCTCTTCTTCTTTCCACTGAAATTAACGGTAGTTTTACCTTTTCCAGTAATTTAGTTCTTTGCACCCATTGATCTTGGCTGTGAAGCTTCTCTGAATCACTTCTAGCTGACTAATATCTTCTTTTTTATATGGGGATGTTAGGACCGAGCAGTATTCCAACTTGGGTATAATCAGTGTTTTCATTAGAGGAATTCTTATATTCTTATCTTCGTTTAAAGGTTCTCAGTATCTGCCCAGTTATTCTCTTTGCTCTGTTTACTGCTATCTTATTTTGTGTTTCAAATTTCGCATCATCAGTCATTACAACTCCTAAATCTTTTGCTTTACAATTTCTTTGAATTTCCTGTCCACTTGGGGTATCGTATTCCATGGATTTTAGAGCCTCCCTTTTTCCGTACCTTAACAGTTGAAATTTCTCAGTATTAAATTTCATATTGTTGTCTTCCGACCACTTGTAGATTCTGTTCATGTCTGTTTGTAGAGATCCTATCTCCCTCTGGGTTTCTTATTTTTCTTCTAAGCTTTGTGTGTGTCATCGGCAAAGGATGTTACTGTGCTGTCACTGGTAACGTCCTCATCTATATCAGTTAGCATGATTATAAAGAGTAATGGAGCTAATACTGTTCCTTGTGGTACTGAGCTGAGGACCTCTGATTCTGATGAAGATATTCTTTGAACTGTAACGACTTGCCGCCACTCACTAAGGAAATTATATATCCATTTTCCTATTTTTCCTGTTATTCCAATATACTGTATTTCAGTTTGTGTGTGTGTGTGTTATGATTCCATGGACATACTTGTCGAGCGCCTTGGCAAAATCTGTGTATATTAAATCATAGTTTTCATTACTTTCAAGTACATTATTGATGTACTTGTAGTGTTCCATTAGCTGTGATAGGCATGATCTGTCTGACCGGAATCCATGTTGGTTATCATTTAATTTTTTCGAAGTTTCCAAAAAGTCAGATTTTTTCTCAAACTATTCTTTCAAATATTTTAGTAAGATGAGATGTAAGCGACACTGGCATATATATATATATATATATCGGCTATTGATTGATGGCGTGGAAAACGCAGTTTAATAATAAACAGGAACACCAGAGAAAAAATAAACATCCTTCAAGGTTTAATAGTACCAACGTACCAACGTTTCGGAATGCACTAATTCCATCTTCAGGGCTAAAACAATAAAATACCAAATCACATACAAAATACAAATTGCTTAATAACAATTTAAAATAAAGTTAAAAATTATAAAAAGTAGCTAAGAAAATGTAAAACATTAAAACTAAAAGGTAAATAAATGGGAAGTTAAAAAGTTACAATTATAAAAAGTAGCTAGGAAAAATATAAAAGTATTAAAACTGAAAGGTAAATAAAATAAAATAAACTAGTACCTTAACCAAAACATAGCAGATCTACCGATGATTCGTCAGAATTTAGGTCTGGTTTTAATTTATAAATAAACAAAGATTCCATAATTTTGAGCTTCCGGCAGCAAGTACGGCGAAATTAGACTGTGAAATTGGGTAGTTATTGTTGTGCGAGTGATATGTATAAGAGAATTAGGTGGTTTGCCAAGAGGTAAATTTGTACGGACCGATTTACCGAGATGTTTGTGAATAGGGATTTTAAATGTCTTTTAGTTTTACCTATATATGACCCCATACAGTGGTCACACTTGTATTGGTAAACTATGGATGACTTAAGAAGTGTAGGAATAACAGCCTCGTATTTAAATAAATGGTAAATCGATTTAGACGGGGTAAATATAATTTTTATACGTAGTTGTGGGTAGAATTCCTTGAGCAATTTTAAAAGTTTGTTTCTAATGTTAAAACTTGAGGTTCCCATATAACGCAAAGTGAAATACAGGATATCTTTGGGGACTGTAATTAAGTCTCTAGTTGTAGGGTTTATTAGTCTATTTAAGGTTCTGCCTATTGTGGTCTCCACCAGTCTAGAAGGGAACTTACTCTTGGTAAGGAGTTTTCGGATGAAATCTAGTTCATCGTGTAGTTTAAAGTAATCTGACCAGATATTGAAAGCTCTATTGGTCAGAGTCGAAATTAAATTTCGTTTGAAACCTAAAGGGATAAAGGAAGAAAAGTTCGTAGTAAGATTGGTGAATGTCGGCTTTCGGTAAACAGAAGTTTACCGAATCATCGGTAGATCTGCTATGTTTTGGTTAAGGTACTAGTTTATTTTATTTTATTTACCTTTCAGTTTTAATGCTTTTATATTTTTCCTAGCTACTTTTTATAATTGTAACTTTTTAACTTCACATTTATTTACCTTTTAGTTTTAATGTTTTACATTTTCTTAGCTACTTTTTATAATTTTTAACTTTATTTTAAATTGTTATTAAGCAATTTGTATTTTGTATGTGATTTGGTATTTTATTGTTTTAGCCCTGAAGATGGAATTAGTGCATTCCGAAACGTTGGTACTATTAAACCTTGAAGGATGTTTATTTTTTCCCTGGTGTTCCTGTTTATTATATATATATATATATATGTATATACACCAACCTAGTATAACCTTACGTAGCATAACGTAACCTAACGTGGCTTGTTCTTCATTAGATCCCATTTTCTCACAGCACTTATCACAATAAAACGGAATCTGAGGAACTGTTTGCTTGCATTAACTTTTATTCTGTTATATATCTATATTACTTACTTTACTTTAAGTGAGTTTGAACGACGGTTCAGGATCGACCTGCGGTCGACCCCTCTGCAGCATCTCGCCTCATTTTCGGGATTTGGTGAAGGAGGGAATTGCTGTCTTATCTCCACGCCATCCACGCATGGCTGGTCAGGGACTTTGCACAGGAATCTGTCCAGCTGGTTCTTGAAATTATTCAGGTCGGTGTGCTGGAGATTCCTCACTTCTTTTGGTAGGACACTGAAAAGCTTGGGGCCTCTTATTCTGAGGGTATTTTCCATCCTCGTTTTCATGGCCCCTTGTCCCACCGCAGCTGGGACCGTACAAAATCTGCCTCCTCTCTCATTCCAGTTTGTTTCTATTTCATTTCTAAGGTTAGGGACAGAGCCCTCAAGTATTTTCCATATGTATATTATTGTGTACCGCTCGCGCCTTCTTTCGAGAGAGTAGAGTTTCAGTTATTGTAGTCGATACCAGTAGTCTTCACCTTCCGTTTCCCCTATCTTAGATGTAAAAGTCCTTTGTATAGCTTCAATGTTCGCAATGTCTCGTTTTCTGTATGGGCTTGTGAGTACTGAACAATACTCATTTATTGGTAGGACTAGACTCTTCCATAATTTGAGCATGATGTTTTCTTTTCTGATGCGGAAGCTCCTCCAGATGATTCCCATTATTTTTCTAGCCGTTGTAATTTTGATGCTATAGTGCTCTGCATCCGATGACATTATTACTCCAAAATCCCTGACTTGTGGATTTGGTGTTATCTGTTTGGCTTGCATAGTTTTGCACCCTTTTTTCTGTAGCTCCTTGTTATTACCATATCTTAGAAGTTAGAATTTTCTTCGTTGAACTTTATACTGTTGTCTTCCGCCCACTGGAATAATGTTTCAATGTCGTTTTGTAATTTCATTATGTCACCTTCGTTCAGTATTTCCTTACATGTCTTTGTGTCATCTGCGAAGCATGATACAGTACTGTCCTTAATATCTGCATCAATATCTGCAATCATTATTATGAACAGCAAGGGAGCTAATACCGTCCCTTGTGGGACAGAGCTCACGACTTCCGAGACTTCCGATTTAACTCCGTTTACCACCATTCTTTGTGTTCTTTGCGTCAAGAAATTAAATATCCACCTTCCTAGCTTTCCAGTAATTCCTGTATTCTTAAGTTTCTATGGTCACATTCATCGAATGCTTTAGCAAAGTCCGTATATATTACATCTATGTTTTGTCCTCGACACAACGTTTCTAATATTTTCTCCTGGTGGTCTAGTAGCTGTGATAGGTATGATCTTCCATCCCTGAGGCCATGATGATTTGGGTTGTATAAGTCTTTTTCTTGTAGGTAGTAGGTGATTTTGCCGATAATTCTTGGGCATTGCTCTGTTACCACCTTTAAATAGGGGGGGCAATGTTCGCGTTCTTTAAGGAGAGTGGAATTTGTCCTGTGTCGTGATTTCCTCCATAGTAAGTATAGCGGTTTGGCAATACTCTCTTTGCATTTCTTTAGAAATGTGGCATTCCATGTGCCTGGCCCTGGCGCTGTCTCGCATCTGTTATAAGACTGTAATTACATCTCCTTCCGTGAACTCGAAGTCCATTAATAGGTTTGTGCCGGAATTTGTTCTTGGTTGATTTGTATCTACAGTATATCGAAAAATTCGTCTGGGTTTTCCACTTCCATCTCGAACTTAGGGGTGGTAAACACCGAGTTAAATTGTTCCCTAATCAGTTCGCTTATTTCTTTCGGGTCATTTGTGTATTCGGCCTCCCTGTCTATCAAGGGACCAATACTCTTCTTACATTGCATTTTCCTTTTCGCAAACGTGTAGAAGTATTTTGGGTTATTTTTTATGTTTTCTGCTACCTTGTTTTCCTCCTCGTTTGTCTTATGTATGAATGTTTGCTTTAGGTCCATTTCTATTTCGCCAAGTTTCCTCTCTAGTTTGAGTCTTTCTGCATCAGTTGTGCATCTGTGGAGATGTTTTACGTTTGTCTTCGTTGCCTGAATAGTGTCCTGATTTTCCTCTCGAGCTTGCTACGTTTTCTTTCCTGTCTCTGTGGAATATGTTTCACTATTATAGGTTTGGTTTCAGTCTCTATTATACATAGTATTTCTTGTGAAGTCTTCTCATGAAGCAGCAATTACCAATTTACCTCCTTTAAATCTTTATTTACGTTTTCCCAATTTACCTTCTTTGAATTTATGTTTAAGCCTTCAAATATTCCATCTGCCTCTGTAGGATGCGTTTTCGGACCTCTGGGTGCTAACTTCAATTGTACAGGGTGTCCATAAATGATTACCCTGATTAAAGCATGCTATAACTTTTAAATAAACACTCGTATTCAAACACAGTTTTAATCATAAGTAGATAAACATACAAAGTTTTGATACATAGTTAATGAACTTAATAAGCTTCCACATGTGCACCCCTAGTGGCACGTAAAATGTCTAAACGGTATTCACACTCACGCCACACATTTTCCAACATTTGTGGGTTAACTGTTGCAATTGCATCCGTAATGCGTTCTCGCAATGTCCTGATATCTGGAACAGCTGTTGCATAAACCAAATCTTTAACATGACCCCAGAGAAAGAAATCCAGCGGGGTAATGTCTGGTGATCTTGGGGGCCATGGGATTGGCCCGTCCCTGCCAATCCATCGATTTGGAAATGTTGCGTCGAGAGTTTCACGAACAACATGCGCCCAATGAGGGGGGGGGGCCCCATCTTGTTGGAAGATGACAGTTGGCTGCCTGTCCTGCAGCTGGGGGATGGCGTAATTGGTGAGCACATCCAGGTACACAGTTGCGGAAACAGTGTTCTCAGCGAAGAAGAAAGGACCAATTATCTGGTCATGCATTAGTCCACACCAGACATTGATCTTCGGACTGCCCCGAATATGCTCCCTTACGGCACGTGGGTTTTCCGATCCCCAAATACGCACATTGTGTCTGTTGACTCTACCACTAAGATGAAACGTAGCCTCGTCTGAAAAGCAGACACGTAACAAAAAGTCATTATCCTCGTCAATGCTATTCAAAATGTCAATAGCGAATTGTTCACGTTTTGGACGGTCATTAGGCTTCAGTTCTTGAACAATTTGTACCTTGTAGGCGTGTAACTTCAAACGTTTGTGTAACACCTTGTGCACCGTAGACTTCGGTATCTTTAGTTGGCATGAAGCTTGTCTCACCGATTTCCTTGGTGACCGTGTGAAAGCAGTTTGAATGTTTTCCACCGTCCCATCGGAAACTGATGGTCTACCACTGCTCTTTCCCTTTTCCACGTTTCCAGTTTCCAAGAATTTTTTCATTCACGACTTAATTAACTTCACATCAGGTGGATTCTTTTCATACTTTGTTCTGAACCTTCGCTGGACACTGACAGGAGATTTTGTTTCTGCAAGCCACACAACACATTGTGCCTTCTCTGTCACAGACGCCATCTTAACTGAGCAGCTACTACAGCGCTCCTAGCGGCGAATGCGGTAGACGAAACACACCAGCACAGAAACTCTATGCGTGTACGAGATCACCTGTAAAAAGAAAACGGATGTAAGATTCGTCATTAAAACATGAGAGCCGGTCCTATTCAAAGGAGTGACATAACGAAGGAGTGACATAACAAAGGAGTGACAAATCGGAGATAAAATTCAAAGGAGTGACATAACAAAGGAGTGACAAACCGGAGATAAAATTCAAAGGAGTGACACGAAAATACCAACAAAGAAGAAGAAAGAACAAATCCAGAGGGAAGAGAGGCTTGCAACTGTTAGGTTAGGTTAGGTTACGTTAGGTTACGTTAGGTTTCTAGTTTTTTAAATAAAATCTTAATTTTAACAATTCTAACAAATTTTGTTTTTTTTAAATAAAATTTTAATAATTATACTCCTTTGAATTTTATCTCCGATTTGTCACTCCTTTGTTATGTCACTCCTTCGTTACGGTATTTATGTCACTCCTTTGTTATGTCACTCCTTTGAAATGTCACTCCTTCGATACAGACCCATGAGAGCATACTGTTTTCAGGGTAAACATTTATGGACACCCTGTACATATATCGATGAAGTTATGGTCGGAGAACTTTGTGTGCGTTACTTTTTTGTTTATTATTATCTTCTTGTTATTTGTCAAGATTAAATCCAAAACGTTCTCCTTTCTCGTGGCTTTACAGATTTCCTGGGTAAGGGTGTAATGTTCTATAATATCTAATAGCATTGTTGCTTGGGTTCTTTCATCTTTAGTAATGTTGCCATGAAACTTCTCGACATATCTAACTTCGTCATTTTTCTTCCATGTTATGAATGGGAAATTAAAATCTCCGAAAATTAGAATATTTGTTGCTGGAGTTTCAAGTAATTTTAACATGTTTTCTATTTCATTTGTAGCAAATTCGAATTCACTTTTTGTGGTGTTTGGTGGTCTGTAGATGTTCATAATAGTTAGGTTCAGTTCTTTTACTTCTAATATAAAAACTTCAACTGTGCTGTTTGATTTGTTTACCTTCGCTTCACATGTGTATGTGTTTTTCACGTAGATGCAACACCCTCCCCCTCGTCTAGCCTGTGTATGTTGTAGTCGAGCAATGCTAATTCAGTGTCCTCGATGCAGTTTTCACAGCCTTTTTCGCATTTATGCGTGTTTCCGTTAGACATATACACTATCTATGCTGGATTCGTAACTAAATTCTGTAAGTATTGTAATTTGCAGCCTGTATGGTCCGTGTTGAGGACTTGAATATTTGTGTATAAAACATTTGTTGGGTTTCTAATTTCCGTGTTCAGTTTTCGTATATAGTGGTCGTTTCCAGGTCGATGTCGGTTCCTGTTTGGTGCTATTGGTTTGGCCGCTACATTTGGAAGAATTGGAGTTACGGCACTTGATACCACTGTGGTTATATTATCGGTATATATATGTGTATATATACAGGGCTATTTAAAATGATTCACCTGATTTCAAATGAGAATATTTTTTAATGTTACAAATACAGAGTGATTTGTGATACATCAACCAAAAGAAAAACTGTCCAAATTTTGTCTCTCACCTCATAAATGCTCTATGTGACTTCCCCTAGTTACACGAGCAACGTCGACACGATAGTCGAATTCCTCCCATACTCGCTCCAGCATGTCCGTTGTCACTGACTCTACGGCAGTAACAATGCGAGTTCGGAGCTCATCCAAAGATGTGGGCAACGGTGGCACGTACACAGTATCCTTAACGTACCCCCAAAGGAAGAAGTCGCACGGTGTAAGATCCGGCGACCTAGGGGGCCAGCTGTGGAGCACCAAGTCATGGGGCCCACTGCGACCAATCCAAAGCCATTTTCACACTGACTGTTTGTTGCTAGGCTAGGCCACGACGCGGTGACTTTGGAGCCCTCTCGCGGTGATCTTGTAAAACTCGGAGACTTCCTCTTTCATGTGGTGTATGCCCAGTTGATGCATGGTTGATAGGTACGGAAGTATTCTCAGTTGAAATCGGATGAATCAGTTTGAATAGCCCTGTATATATATATATATATATATATATATAATATATATATATATATATATATACAAGTGTGTGTGTGTGTGTGTGTGCGCGCGCCTCGGTGATGTAGTGGTTGGCATCGCTGACTACGAATACATCGGTCCCGAGTTCGATTCCTGGTGACGGCAGGCGGCGCGCAGCAAACCCAGCTGTTCATCCTTTCGCACAATAAAAATTGGTTGGTAGATAAATGGGTACCCTGGGGAGCCAAGTGGTTAAGACGCTGGGCTGCTGATCGGGAGGTCCTGAGATCGAGTCCGGGCAAGGACTTTGTAATTTCTGACCACCCGTGGTGGGTCGTGGTTCGGATTCCACGTTAAGCTGTAGGTCTAAGGTGGAGCAACAAGCTTGGCCTTCGTCAGAATGAACAATTCGGGCGGAAGCAAAACCAAGGTTATCTCTCTCGTTACTGTATTCAGTTTTTCTCATTTATGTACAGAAACGTCTGTGAGAAGTTTAAAGTTTTGTAAGAAATTTAATCGGGATTTCAACTTGGTTTTAAACAAATTGACATTCACAATATTTTTTATATCGGCATACAAGTCATTCCATAGTTTCAATCCAACGAAAATGGGTAGTGTTTGAGATGAAGACAATCTAAATTGAGGTATAACAAGCTTTGATCTATTTCTGGTCTGATACGAGTGGATTTCGGTGCTCTTCCAATATGTGCTCTACCGCGAAACTGTGATCTACCATATTCCAACTAATATTCCATATTCCAGGCTAACTAACGAAAATATCACGACTTAACCTAACCAATCGTCAAGGGCGTATAGTTGACCTAACGATTGGTTAGGTTAAGTCATGATATTTTCGTTAGTTAGCCTTATAAGGCTAGTTTCACGGTAGAGCACGTATTGGAATATGGTAGATCACAGTTTCGCGGTAGAGCACATATTGGAAGAGCACCGTGGATCTCTTGATGAGTTACAAAATATCTATTTACCCATTGCAAATTAATGATTTTGTTCTTACACTCGTAAATAAAAATAAAATGTGCCAGTTTGGTTATATCGTTGAGCTTTAGTAGGTTTAGCTCTTTAAATAATGCACTAGAGTGATCAAGGAAATCAGCATCAGATAATAACCTTATTGCTCGTTTTTGGATGACAAAGATACCATTTAATGCGTTGTTAGCGGAGTTTCCCAAAACGAGGGTGCAGTATGTTATATAAGGAAGAACAAGAGTATGATAAAGAGTCAATAAAACTTGTTTAGGAACTACATTTCTAAGTTTAAACATTATAGCAACGCTCCTTGAAATCTTTTTCGCGATATAATTTACATGATCACTCCATTGCAAATTCTTATCTAGCATTACACCAAGAAATTTTGTTACAGTACACTCCTTTATGGCGATTTCATTAACATTAAGTTCATCAAGATATACACTTCTTTTATTAGTAAAAATCATGAAATTTGTTTTACTGGTATTTAGGAAGAGTTTATTGGTGGTCAACCATTTCATTACACTGATGAATTCTGAATGAAATATATTAACATCTTTGCAAGAAAAAGAGACACTTGTATCATCTGCAAACATTATGAGGTTCAGTATATCAGATGAACGTGGAAGGTCATTTATATATAATAAAAATAACAGTGGACCCAGAACTGAGCCATGTGGCACACCATGTTTGACAAGCGCTTTAGGTGAGTAAACCTTATTTACTGATACAAAATGATATCTACTGGACAAATAACTTTTAAACCAATCACTGATTGCTCCTCTAAAGCCGTAACAATATAATTTATTAAGTAGAATATTATGGTCTATTACATCAAACGCCTTACTCAAATCCATAAATATTGATATCATTATTTCTTTGTTCTCCTTAGCTATATTTACTTTTTCCATAAGATTTAAAATAGCCATTTCCGTTGTTTTATTATTACGGAAGCCATATTGATTTGGAGATAATAAATTGTAGGATTCTAAATATCGCTGCATTCTACTTTTTACAATTTTTTCAAAAACTTTGCTGAACACAGATAATGAACACACCGGCCTGTAATTTGTTGCTAGTGTAGGATCACCCCCTTTAAAAAGGGGTGTTATACAACCAGTTTTTAGCATTGATGGGAATATTCCTTTGGAAATACTTTGATTGATAATTTTAGCCATACATTCTTTCGTACAGTTTAAGTTTAATATATAATCTAATACCTCAACATTATTTCTAAAACTTTTAACACTGTTGTCAGAATACCCATAAACAGTTTGAACTTCACTATCCTCTATTTCTATTAGCATTATGCGCCTTACTTCATCACTAAATATCTTAATACATTCATGTAAAGAAAAGACGTCCATTCGGTATCGACCATATCCTCTGATTTTAAAAATACAATTGTAGTAGAGTAGTGCATTCAAAATCTCCCGAAGCCATTTTCACTTTATTAAAATTCTTTTGGTAGAAAATACGTACACCGAAATTCACACGTAATGAGAGAATAAAGTATGTGACTGTCGCATCAAATATACAGGGTGGCCCCAAAAAAATGGCACCAATTTTGAGAAGTGATATCTCAATAACTATTGCAGCTAGGGACTTAAAAAAAACAACCAAATGAAGATAATTCTTTTCTCTTTAAATACTTATTCGATGGCTTGATGGTTATAAGCCCATACAATGCCCAAAATTGGCTTCCAAAAAAAATATACAAAAAAAAGTTGCGCATTTATATTTATTCCTTGATCCTAATTTTAAATGAAATTTTTCTATTCCAGATCCCTCAAGATGGGATTGAGAGAATCTGATAAGAACATTATACAAGCACTACGTGAAGAAAAAGGATATTCATTAAACAGAATTCTTTACGAATTTCCAAATAGAAATTGGAAAAAAAGAACTGTGGCACATTTTTTTACATCGATGGAAACGTCTTTCTTTCACAGGCTCCGATAAAGCAGTAACCTTCACCCTCTTAAATGTTTTCAACCCAAGATCTTTTCGAATTATTCGCTGTACTGATGAACGTGAAATCCCGGTTTCTTTCGCAACTTCACGTTCACTTTTACTTGTTCCCGGTTGTTCCTCTTGACTTAAAACCATTT
The DNA here is from genome assembly GCA_023014485.1 of Bathynomus jamesi. Taxonomy (NCBI): domain Eukaryota; kingdom Metazoa; phylum Arthropoda; class Malacostraca; order Isopoda; family Cirolanidae; genus Bathynomus; species Bathynomus jamesi. Next base: position 47,858 of record JAJOZX010004621.1, on the reverse strand, counting down.
CATTTACTTTTTCAATGTTTTCTGGCGTTCTAATACTTTTTGGTCGACCACTTCCCGGACGCCGTTGACTGCTGCCGGTTTCTTTAAGTTTTTGTAAAATCTATTGCGAAGATTTCGATCAAATGAGTCTGTGAAAAAAATTTGGTTTTCTGATGAGAAACGATTTACGGTCGAAACACCACGAAATACCCAAAATGATCGGGTTCGTGCAGCAGTGGCGACAAAAACTCATGTTGACCCAAAACGACTTTTGCGTGAAAAAAAACACTTTTCAGATTCGATAATGGTTTCCCTTGCAGCGTCATCTGAGAACAAAACATCCATCACTTTTATTCAGCGAGGCGTTAAAATTAACTCAATTTACTACTGTAATGACATTTTGTCTCCAATGTTGTCAGAGATCGAGGAGACGAGCACTGATTTTGTGTTCATGCAAGATGGAGCCCCATCTCATACAGCCAAGGAAACAATAACATTTCTCAATAATAATTGTCCTGGTTTTGTCGAACCAAATAATTGGCCACCATGCAGCCCAGATCTAAACCCCATTGACTACTTTGTGTGGTCTGCCTTAGAGAGAGAAGTCTACCATGGTCAGAAAATCCGTGATGTGAACCATCTTCGTGAACGAATTCAGGCTGCATGGGAAAATCTCTCACAAGTGACGATCTCAAAGGCAATTTCAAAATGGAGGGCGAGATTACAGGCTGTGGTTGACCATAATGGAGGGCAGATTGAGCCATTTATTGAAAATTAGGTTCCACTTAAAACCACAGAACTTCGTTTAAAGACTGTAAATTAGAAGATAATTAATTAGAAAAAAATAAAAGGAATAAATATAAATGCGCAACTTTTTTTGTATATTTTTCTTATAAGCCAATTTTTGGCATTACATGGGTTTATAACCATCAAGCTATTGAATAAGTATTTAAAGAGAAAAGAATTATCTTTCATTTGGTTGTTTTTTAAAATCCCTAACTGCAATGGTCATTGAGATATCACTTCTCAAAATTGGTGCCATTTTTTTGGGGCCACCCTGTATAGATATATATATATATAATTATATATATATATGTGTGTGTGTGTGTGTGTGTGTGTGCAGGGACGGGGGAACAGGAGGTGCCGCGGGTGCGGCTACCCCTACAACTTTAAAACCGTGGGGGCGACGCCCCCACTAACTTTTCATAGTAGCCATACACGATATTGGCCAAATCTTTCTACACATGCAAAGAACTGACTAAAGTGTTAGTTCGGTTGGAGTAGAAAGTGCTTGCATGAATTTTGTGTTTATGTCTTGATTTTTGTTTAACTTTACATGGTAGATTTTAAGTTGTACTAACAGCGCATTTCGACACTTTATTTGAGAGTTCATGCAAGGCAATGTGTGTATTTGACTGGAGTCGAGAATTCCTTGTGACATATATATCCTTTCTAACACATCTGCTTGTTTCTGTGATATAGTATTTGTCTATCTAGAGTTCCCACGTGGAAAGCTTAATTATACAGGGTGAGTCACGACGAAATGTCATAACTTCGGGAGCTTATAGCTTATGTTTCATATGAACATAGGTCCGATTCTTAATGGTTATGGAGCTATGGATGTTTGAATGTTTAAAAATAAGAATAAGTGAACAAATAGCTGCTGAAGCTTTTATCCATGAATTTACAATAACTGTTCAGGATGACTACTCTCGGCCTTAATAAACATCGCGGCTCGTCTGCGAATCGCGCGTGTAGCTCGCTTTCGTTCATTACGATTGTCCTTCATGAGGGCTGCAGCATCCAAAATGCGACGGAGCAATGCATCTCGTGTTTCCACTTTTCTCTGGTACACCAGCTCTTTCATACGCCCCCACAGATAAAAATCTAGAGGGGTTAGGTCCGGAGACCTGGGTGGCTAATTTTGGGCACCACAGTAGTATGACCGCAAAATGGACGATCGCAGAACAATTGCAATGTTGATCAATTGTTGCAAGGTGCCAACCCCTTCCCCCTTGTTGCAAGGTGCCAATCCCCCTCCACCATGGTGCCAGTGCCACAGCCACATAAAAAAGAGGGTATGCAAGCAAGGGGGAGTGGTTTATCCCCCAAGCTGCCACCCAAACCTAACCTAAGAGAGAGGAGAGAAGAGAAGATGTTCTTTCAGGCATGTCGCATCACTTAATGAGCGCTCTTGACCTTACAGTTACCTCAGAAGTCTTAATCCGCCATTTGGCTTAGAAGGCGTAAATGGCTTGTTTAGAAAGGAGTGAATATATATATATATATATATTAATAACTTTTGTAGTGCCGGATTGCGCTATTTACTTAATTAGTGTATATATTAATGGAGATGTTCTTGACAGCATCAGTTGGCTTAGAAGTCTTAATCCGCCAGTTGGCTTAGAAGGCTTTATATAGGGTGAACCAAATGTAGGTGGACAGTAAATGATAACGTTTATTTTGAGAATACATATTTAATTTTTTGTATACTATAATACAAAATAAAATTTAAATAAATTTAGTTATAATATTTAATATAATAAAACACAAACACCATAGTTATAATGAACACCATAGTTTAATATAATATAACACAAACCGTATTCAACCTACTGTCCACCTACTTTTGGTTCACCGTGTATATATATATATATATATATATATATATATATATATATATATATCCAAGGCAGTCCACTTAATAATGTGCCAATTAGTGCTAAAAATTAATTTTTATATTGTTGTGTATATACATTATTAAAAATTATTATTATTATTATTATAATATTTAAAAATAAATAAATGAATCTATATTGCTCTATATACATTATTGAGAATTATTATTATATTTAAAAATAAATAGATAAATACGCCATTAGTCAACACAAACCCAGCACTTGATGCTTTCGTGTATTCACACCTCATCAGGAAATGAAGGCGAGACGGCAAAATATGTACCTATCACCCCATATTTAAACAAATCCCATTAGGCATATATATATATATATATATATATATATATACAGGGTGATCAAAAAGTAACGCAACCCATGGAGAAACGCACATAATTTATTTTTTCCTTCTGTTGCAGGTGGTGAATATATGAAAAAGATGAAATACACCTTGGAGCAGCGTATATTCATTGTCACGCAGTACATTCGCTCCAGAAGCTATGCCCAGACGCAGGAGGCCTTCACGATCTCCGGATTTATCGCCTCCCGACCTTTTCTTGTGGGGTTACCTGAAAGATGCCGCATATGTCACTCACCCGCACAGTATTCCAGAATTGCAGGCGATGATTCAGAAGTGTGTTGATGCAATTTCACAGGAAACGTTGCAAAGGGTCTTTAAGAACATGAATCGCCGTATCCAATTGTGTGAAGCACAGACCTTCCTCCACAAATTGAAACATTGAAAAGCCCTGAATAATTGTGAAGCTCGACGATTTAATTAAATTTGGCCCTTTAGGCTTTACTGGGCTCTTATATATTAATGGGATCACAAAAGATTTCATCCACAAATTGAAACAGTGAATAACCTTTATTTAATTTGGCCCTTTAGGCTTTACTAGGCTCTTACGCATAATCAAAACTGTATTGATTCCCTCCCTGTATTCACACCTCGTCAGGGAATTAAGGCGAGGTTAATTTATACATTCCCGCATGAAAGGATAAATGCACGATTGTGTATTGAGGGTGCCTTTAAGAAGAACGTCATTTTTCACCCCATGGAAACCAGCGATTTTGAGTTGAGGGCCATCATCAAATTCTTGTTTAAACTCGAGTGGACAGCTTCGCAAATCAGTGAAGCTTTGCAAAGGGTTTATGGAGATGCTGCCCCAAAGAAAACAGCAGTTTATAAATGGATTAACCGTTTTCGAAATGGTAGAGAAGACCTGCAAGATGATCCAAGGGAGGGAAGACCGTCAACCTCGACAAATGAAGAAATGGTAGCGAAAGTGCAGAAATTCGTGGAAGAAGACCGTAGAGTTACAACTGATCAGGTAGCTACTGCAATGGGCATCTCACATGGCTCGGCATCTTCGATTTTAAGCGAACATCTCGGCCTCAGCAAGCTTTCGGCGCGATGGGTCCCAAAAGCGTTGCGCCCAGACCAGCTGGTTCAAAGAGCTGATCTTTCGATGGCTTCTTTAAACAAGATCGAAGCTAACGAAGACGAATATATGGATCGACTCATAACCGGCGATGAGACGTGGATCTACCAATACGATCCTGAAAGTAAGGTACAGTCCAAGCAGTGGCTTCCCCGCGGATCTTCTGGACCAGTCAAATTTAAATCGGACAGGTCGGCGCAAAAGGTGATGGCCACAGTTTTTTGGGACTCGAAAGGGGTGATTTTGGTAGACTATCTTGAAGGACAAAGGACTATCACGGGAGCATACTACGTAGGAGTTTTAACAAAATTGAAAGAAGCATTGGTGAAAAAACGACCTGGAAAGTTGCACCGAGGGGTCCTTTTTCATCACGACAACGCTCCAGCGCATTCTTCGAAGGTTGTCAGGGCTGTCCTAAGAGAATTTCGATGGGAAATCTTACTACATCCACCATACAGCCCTGATCTCGCCCCATCTGACTTCTTTTTGTTCCCAAAACTGAAAAACCATCTCAAAGGAGCCCGATTTAGAAGTATGGACGAAGCAAAAATAGCCGTTTCAGATTGGTTCAAAACGAGAGGTGAAGGGTTCTTCAGGGAGGGGTTAAATGGATGGAAACACCGCCTTCAAAAGTGCATGAACTTAGAGGGGAACTATGTTGAAAAATAATTGCTTTACGTTCATATGTTTTCGCTTAATAAAGGATTCTTTGTTTTTTCCGCGTACTTTTTGACTCCCCCTTGTATATATATATATATATTGCTGATTATATATATATACACAGTGTGTATATATATATATATATATATATATATATATCTGCTGATTATATATATATATATATATATATATATATATATATTATATATATATATATATATATATGCTGATTCCCTGACGAGGTGTAGCTCTGAATATACGAAAGGCCTTGAAATCGTTTTTCTTTTTCCTTGTGGGTTTGCAGCATTGATTCATTTCACGTGTTTAATTGCGAAATTCATCTTTTATATATATATATATATATATATATATATATATATATATATATATATATATATGTATATATTTCTTTTTCAATTAATGATGTGTAAATTCACTTTGTTTTGAACTTAGAGCGAACCGCGTGTCATCCTCAAATTTTTTATTGATTTGAGAGAGGTGCTGGAAATCAGCATGACCTTTTGAACGCAGAATTTACCTGCCTCCTCTCTCTCTCTCTCTCTCTCGTACAAATATATATATATATATATTAAAAAAAAGTA
>JAJOZX010004621.1:0-37500 GCA_023014485.1 Bathynomus jamesi | reverse complement strand
CAACCTTTGAAGTGCAGAGGAATTCCAACACTAAACTCATGTAGTTCACCATTATTATAGTTATTAACATCATTATATACGTATTAGTCATATACGTCAAACAGTTATTTAATTCTAAAAATCTTTACTTATTTGTCCCATAAAGAAATTGGGTAAGCTAATTTGAATACCGTTAAACCTTTTCAGCTTTTTAGTATATACTCATTCTAATCCTGTAATTTTATTAACACGCTACATGTTTTCACGATTTCAGCCTATGCAAGTGAGTTTGTTAAGAATAGAACCACTATAATATGGTAATACAGTTAACTAACCATGCTTTAGGTCGTATAGCCTTTGTGACTGATAAAGGATGTGAAAAATACCATCTACGATTTTCTGTTTTATTAACAAAATAGATTCGATGAAGGACGGGGCTTTATACAGGGTAAAATACTGTATTTAATAATTACACAACACAACCGGGTAAATTCGATCATATTACCCAATCATCAGAATCATCATCATCCTCTTCGAAAATATTTGAAGATACGGTATCGTCAAAAGTGCCGTCTTGCGTCTCCTCATCAGAATACATGCTTTGAGTGGGAAAGAAGCCAGTATTATAGGGTGTACACACACATATATATACACATTATATATATACGGTCTAGGGTTGCCAAATTTTGATGACCGGATTAAAGGACACTCAAAACGTTTTCAAGCTGCCACTCCCAGATTCTCAAATTTATATATATATATATATATATATATATATATATATATAGAGAGAGAGAGAGAGAGAGAGAGAGAGAGAGAGAGAGAGAGAATGATGCTCCCAAAAAAAAATTAAATGTTATAGGATAAATATTTATTTCAACAAGCAGATCGAAATAAAGGACGTCTGGCAACCCTATAATATACCTAACATCTGTAAGAACTCATATTCTGCACCTCTTCCTTTTTTTCCTTTTAGACGAGCCGATTACAAAATCACGCAAACTGCTATCGTCACTTGTGATTAGACAAATTAGGGGGGGGGGGGCTCGCTGTACATGAGTATACAAAATTATATACAGTCACGGCAAATAGAACTGGGATCTTTCCATATACTGTAGGTTGGAGTGGTAAAGGCAGTAACACTCCCCACAACTGCTACATGCACACTGAGAGCCGTTGATTTATCCCATACGCTCTGTTTCCTGGCAAGTTGCCAGACACCGCAAGATTATTTCGTCACTCGTAAGAGCCACTCTGGCAAATTAAACTGGGGCAGCTTGAAATGGAGTTTATATGGAAAGGTCCCAGTTCTATTTGCCGTGACTGTGTGTGTATATATATATATATATGCAGATATATTTCATGGTTGTAAAACAAAATTAAGAAGCCTGTTCAAGCTTTAAACGAATTACGACCATGTTATTTTATAACAGTATATTTTACAAGCTGATGTGGAGCATTCATTGTGATTAAATGATACAGACTAATGCAATTCGTGTAATGTATTTATTTTACCATTATTATTATTATAATTACTGAATCAGGGTGTAAAAGGCTACTCACGTCGTGTGTTCTGTATGAGCCAGGGACGTGGCTGGATGGGACCCAAAGCTGGAAGCACTCTCGCAGGGTTCGGGCGGCCCTGTAGAGGCCAGTGCAGATGAAATATCTCCCGATGGGAGTAATCTTTGCTCGTGGCTGTAGCACATTAGTGAGGATCTCTCGAGAAACAGTGGGGGATAGGTCTGAACAGCAGCGCGAGGACGCACTCAATGGTTCCTTTGCATATTCTGCCGCTTCAGCAGCGTCAATCAACTCTAAATCCTCTACCGTGAATTCGCTCTCTTCATCGCTTGGGGACGCTGTAGGCGAATTTAATGGAACGAACACATAAAGGGTCTTTCTCACACTCATGTGCCTCCATAGCATCGACCAGCAGCAAATCAGCAGCCGTGTATTCGATTGTAAAATCTGATTCCGCATCGGCAGCCATGATATATTTGCTGGAAAGTGTTTTTACGTCATGAACAAGTTTCCATAAGATTTCAAATGATTACATTTACAGATTGGTTAATTGAACACGCATACCCTGGGGTCATTGTAGGTTCATGTAACATGTTCAAAGGAGAACTTACTGTAATAGGACGCCAAAATCTTTGTCGCGTGTTCCAGTGAGCTTCACAGTACGAGTTCTTTGAGATCCTTTCAATGAAATGGCATTCTCCGGGAAGTAGCACGATGATGTACTGAAATAGATGAGAAGAGTGAATGTATAAACTGTATGAGATAGGTCTAACCAACACACGAATAAATATGTTTGGTAATTACCTAGGTACGGGATCCCCCGTCATTGCATCGTGAGGGCCATGCATCTCTGCAAAACAAATACTGAGTAAAATTCCTGCAACCATTTGTGATAAGCATTTTAACGTTCACGTTCACGAGTTTTATAACTAATATCTAATAATATGTCCAATATACTAGTTTAATACTAGCTTAATTCCTATTAAAAAGCGAAAAAATATGATTACAGATCTTAACTTAAAATGAATATTCAATCGACTTCTAGAAGCTAATTTATGTAATTTACAGCCATCTGTATATTTGAATGTTAATAAACTTAGCAGCAGTTAAATAATTAACACTGATTATAAACTTTATTTTGTGTTTAGAAATATTTTAGTATGTTGTAACCAGTTGCCCAATCCCAGTTTTACTTGCAGATTTGGAGAAGTTAAAAGTAGCTCTTTTATTCAATATACATATTTTAGATGAATTTGATGCAAATATTTCCAACCTGACGATGCCCGTCATACAGCCTGAATACCGTATACTACACTTACCATTCGTAGAATTGAAAGAATCTTTATTAAGCAGCGAACTCTGATGATGAATCTTAACTAAACTGACACTTCGCACAGACAGCTCAGTGTAGTGTTGCTTCAGGTTTTTTATCAGATTTCACGCTCTCCCTCGGGACAACTGTTTGCCACAGTTGTGTATATATATATATATATATATATATATATATATATATATACACACACACAACTATGGCATACAGTCGTCCAGAGGGAGAGCGTGAAATCTGATAAAAGGATTGAAGCAATCAGTCCATACAGTATGTACGTCCTGAGGGAAAGAGATCTGATCGGGCTTATATATATATATATATATATATATATATATATATATATATATATATATAAGCCCGATCAGATCTCTTTCCCTCAGGACGTACATATACAGTACTGTATGAACTGATTGCTTCAATCCTTTTATCAGATTTCACGCTCTCCCTCTGGACGATTGTATGCCATAGTTGTGTGTGTGTATATATGTGTATATATATGTATATATATATATATATATATGTGTGTGTGTGTGTGTGTGTGTGTGTATATATATAAACCCAGAACAGATGTCTTTCCCTCGGGACGTACATATACATATATGATGGAAAATCGCATTCATGCATTTGACAGCGGCTCACTGGGGACAGACCGTTGAAGACTACGACATCAGTCAGTTCCAACATACGTCTAGCTAATCTTTGAAAAGAACTTAATATGGCGGAATACCGTGGCACTGGAGCTCTTGAGAGGTGGGTTGTATTATTTTTATTTGGTTAGTTAAGGCGCCTATCTCTTTACTGCGGCGGCTTTGTAGACTTCTGTGGACTCTTGTGGCGTTAATTAGCGCACACAATTTATACTGGTTATTCATATACGGAGAAAATGATCTTAACAGACGCGTATGTTTTTGACTACATCTTCCTCGCAAATCAGGCTAGAACTTAAAAAGTAAATTTTTAAAAATATTAAATCTTGTTATCTATTTTGTGCAACTGCTAGCTAATCTATATCTATTTGAGTCCCAACGCAGCTGGATATACACCTGGAAATATCCGGAAATAAAATTAGTTTTGAACTTAGCGGGGTAAAAAGAAATATTCGGTATATAATGTGTGTGTGTGTGTGTGTGTGTGTGAAAGTGAAGGGCTACTCAACTATATATGATTATTAATTAACTCATTTTTATTTTTAGTTCATTCAGTAGCGAGAATGAGGCTGGCTACCTTGCAGACATCAGTGGGAATAACGTGTACATGGCCTACAGCGATTCAGACGATGACGGAGATGTAGAGGTATCTGAGGCGGACCGTTGCAGGAGCCCATCGAGGTGTGTGTGTGTTTGTGTGTGTGCGCGCGCGCGTGCGTGTGTGTGTATGTGTGTGTATGCGACGTGCACCTTATGATATCCGACTATGTATGCATATATCACGAGTGGTATCTACCAGTGAGATTAGCGAAAAAGATCCACAGGAAAATGTATTTTAATAACAAATAACGTTTATGAACACTGCTATTATTACTGTTGTTATTACCGCTGGTTGTAAGACTGCTTGTTTCAGGTTGGTGCTTTCGCCATTGGTAGGTCACATACACTCCATCGCACTTCGTCGCCGATTAATGACCATGCAGTGCCAGAGCTAGTGATTGAGATTGACGCTATGGCTAGACCGTCTGCAGGGTCACCCCCTAGAAAAAGATTACGGTATATATATATATATATATATATGATGAAAAGAACCACGAAGGAAAGGAAACAGAATGGTGCTCAAGCGCTTTCGTCTAATGACATCCTCAGGAACACATCCTGAGGATGTCATTAGACGAAAGCGCTTGAGCACCATTCTGTTTCCTTTCCTTCGTGGTTCTTTTCATCATCAATATTTTTCACATGTTGCTTTCGTGAAATAATTTTCATATATATATCTTTCGATCATATTATGAGAGCTGTCTGCCCACGCACAGTTAACCCGGCATCATTATTAGTGTTATTATTGTTATTAATGTACCATAAAGTGATTGTACCCTTTCCTACTTTTCAGCTTGGACTACTCAAATGAGCATCTCCATGGCCCGTACGCACACAGCTTGGAAGGATGGCAATATCCACCTGTAGACCGTTCGTGGACCGATGTAGACGTGAGTCTGACACCAACTCCGCCCAGTCCCTCGTCTGAACCAAGTCAATACTTGTTTGCAAACCCCGATATCCCATGGTCAGCTGAGGCCAATCACCAGCCTCACCAAGATCTGCAGCATCATGTATGCGATGTTTGTGACGACGCCTTCCCCTTTCCCCAATGCGTAGACGTTTCGATTCGGGATTTGAACCACGGGATTCGAGTGTATCCACGGTCGTCATCAATGAAGATGACGATGCCGAAGATGCGACAGACTCATCCTTGTTTATAATTATTTTCGAAGAGGATGATGATGATTCTGATGATTGGGTAATGTGATCGAATTTACCCGGTTGAGTTGTGTAATTATTAAATACAGTATTTTACCTTGTATAAAGCCCCGTCCTTCATTGATCCTATTTTGTTAATAAAAAAGAAAATCGTAGATGGTATTTTTTACATCCTTTATTAGTCACAATGGTTACACGGCCTAAAGCATGGTTAACTGTATTACCGTATTATAGTGGTTCTATTCTTAACAAACTCACATGCATAGGCTTAAATCGTGAAAACATGTAGCGTGTTAATAAAATTACAGGATTAGAATGAGAATATACTAAAAAGCTGAAAAGGTTTAACGATATTCAAATTAGCTTACCCAATTTCTTTATGGGACAAATAAGTAAAGATTTTTAGAATTAAATAACTGTTTGACGTATATGACTAATACGTAAATAATGATGGTAATAACAATAATAATGGTGAACTATATGAATTCTTTTACAAAAGAGCAGAGAAAAAGAGATTGAAAAGAAAAAGAGGGTTGAATATCTTTAGCAGCTTTTATTTATATAAATTTAATGAGTTGACGTTGATGTAGGAATTCATCTGCACTTCATATATATTCACTGTTTAGGGGCAAGAGCTTAGGCCCACACAAAAAAACTGTTATAACCCATATATGATAAAAGCCTATTTATTAATTCATGCTCTAGGTTACTGACATAGTGTATTTACATTCAGCCTTCACTTTAAATGTTACAGAAGAATTACAGTATGTCTGCATAGGCTAAGTAGCTATAACTATGGCAGCGAACCTAATTTTTTGTTCTGCTAGTTTTACTTATATATCACTTTACTCTCGAAAATCTTTCTTTAGGCATTGAATTGAAACGTATAGAAACTGACTTCCGTTTGTAATGCCCTCATAAAATTCTTATGAAATAAATGTAAATATGCTTATTTTTATAAATTTTCGTACTCTGAAATAATTGGAATGATGCGTTCTAAATAGCGAATGTACACTTTGCACCATATATATATATATATATATAACGGGTGTGCCATAGAAAAAGGGGTACATTTTAAAAAAGCTATAAAATCAACATTTGTCATTTAATTTTAATAAAACTTCTACACAATAAAACATGTATTTTTGTATACGTAAACAAGTTTTCAGACCAAAATATCAAGAAATTCAAATTCTATCAACATTTAACGAAAGAGTATGATTTTTGTACTCAACATGCAAAAATTATATTAAACCTTTTTAATATTTTTTATAAAAATAATTTTTAACGTAAAATTAACGTAAAATTTACAGGCCTGCAATGAGGCAGAAGGAGGTAACTTTGAACATTTCCTTTAGGTTGTAACAAAGAGGGGTCACACTGTAGAGATCTGTGAATAAATTATTACAAAAACCTACGGGGGTTTCACTTCATATTCACTCTCATTAATACAACATCTTAAAGGTATTGTAACATGGAAACTATGCAGACTCTGACATTTTACCATAGACACATTGTGGTTTAGAATTATCCAAGGATTTCATCCTCCAATTTAATGTACTCTTTGCTGAATCACCCTGTATAATGTGTAGATGTGTAATTAAAAATTTTACAAACAGCTCAAAGCCGTATTACACTTTAAGACTGCTTTCCGTCGTAGTGGTGAATAATATAATAATGCGATGATGATGATATAATGATGTGATGCTATTAAGAAAAGTTTAAAAAACATGAAATTTAATGGGAATTTACAGGTCTCAATTGAAATTCCCATTTGAAACTGCACAAACATCCTCATTAATAAACCAGTTTCGAATATATATATATATATATATATATATATATATATATATATATATATATTTCTCCCTTAATAAAAACAAACTCTTGTACATATAATAAAATAGTAAAAAATAGAAATATATACAAATTAGATAAATAGTGCAAACTGACAACTAATCTTATGGATTGCATCGCCCGATCACAACTGACATCATCCGTTTGCATGCCAATAACCCATCCTAATTGTAAATAACCATCGTTATAAAGGGTGAGCCAAAAGTCACTGTGCACCTACCGTAGACGAACATCCCTCCGACTGAATTGTCGCGTGTCTTTGCAAACAAGATAAGACGTGTTGATGCGTGTCTACAAGCACGTGGGGGCCATTTCCAACATTTGTTGTAACTTAAGTAAGTATGAGAAATGTATTTGTATTAATGTACAGGGACTCTGTGAATATACTCATCGTCTACGGTAGGTGCTAAGGGTGTGCGATTCGGATATTTTTATTTCGATTCAATTTTCGATTCGATTCGGCCACTTGTTTTCGATTCTCGATTCGATTCGACTGCGACTGTGCACTGCACTCACCTATACTTTACAATTTACATGCACCAGCAACAACATACTGAAAAGCGTAATAAACAACTGAACCCCAAAGAACTGGTCCAAACTTGTCACACCACAAGGCGCGCGCACGTGATTCTGTGACATCACAAAATCAAAAGCTAACCATGCGCATTGAGCGCACTCAGATCTTTATAAAAGCATAATCTCTCAAATATCCAACTATTTTATAACGTTATTATATTACTATAATATATATATATATATATATATATATATATATATATATATATATATATATATATATATATATAAGGTAACATTAAGGTTATGTATTTATTTATTTTTTCAATTGTTATTCCACGGTTTCGACATTCCATGGTTTTGGGGTAGTGCCAGTTTATTGTCTCGACAGGTTAGCGAATCGAAGAATCGAAATTTTTTAGCTCTAAGTCGGGTCGGGTTTTGATTTTTACTGAATCGACCCGAATCGACATTTTCGATTAATCGCACAGGCCTAGCTAGGTGCACAGTGACTTTTGGCTCACCCTGTATTAAAGATGTAGCGAAGAGGATATATTGTGTGGTGATATATATATATATATATATATATATATATATATATATATATATATATATATATATAGTAGCCTAGTCTTAACCACTTTGATGTTACCGGTTTATAGCGTAAACTTAGCACTATAATAATGATAATGGTTAATTGATTGATAATGATTGATTGTTAATGATAAGGCTGGAGTCACCAATTATAGTCGCTCCAGGATCACCAACTTATAGTGGTCTACGAATCACCGATTTGATGTGGATAAGTAGGCTTACTATAATTTATGAATGATGATGTTGAAATGAATAATTAGGGGTCACCAGCTTGGCCTACAGCCAAACAAACAATATTTAATAAGGAGAGAAAAATTCTCTTGTTGTTTTGTGTTTAATTAAGAAAATAATTCAGTTATTTGTTCACAGTGATTAACAATTCAATAACGGTATTTATAGTGATTAACAATTATATAACGGCATTTGTACTATGCTAACTATGACTGAGTATTAGCAATAAAAAAAATGGTTATACAGACATTGTTGAGTAATTACAATGATGATAAACACTAATTTAGGTAGGCTAATGGTATGCCGAGTGAAACCAGAAATAATGAAACCTATTGATAATTGAAATAATGCACGTACGGTTGGAATGAAAGCCTATTGACAACTGAAATAATGCCCGTACGGTTGGTACAGTAAATGGATTGGGCCGTCAAGAATGAAATGCATAAAGGAACATAAACAGTAGGATGCACGATAAGTAAGTTATAACAGTGATCACAACAACAGGGTGATACAAAACTACGATATTGGTACGACACTTGAAATAGGCCTACTGCAGTCTTAACGAGAGAGTTAGTTTTTTCAGGTAGCTTGCGTACACTTGGATATAGCCTAAACGAGACGCACGATTACTGTGTACGAGGGTAATTCAATAAGTATCCGCACTTTTTATTTTCACAATTTTATTTTCACATCTGATAGATTATAAACACATCACTTCTCAACATAGTCTCCCTGTTTCTCAATACACTTAGTCCAACGATCTACAAGCTTCCTGATGTCATCACAATAGAATGTTTTCGGCTGTGTGCGTAGCCAGTCTGCACCGCCCCCTTCAGGTCATCATCACCTTAGAATTGCTGACCTCTCAAAGCGTCGTTTAGTGGTCCAAACAGGTAAAAATCCGAAAACAGGTAAAACCAGGTAAAAATCCGAATCCGAAGGTTCCACGCTCTAGATAATGTTCAAGGATAGCGTGGAACTACAGTAACAAGTGCATCGTATTATGACATGCTTCGGAATGAGTTAAAGCAAGTAATTCGCACAAAACAGAGAGGGAGATTGTCGGAAGGTGTTATTCTGTTACACAGTGCGCGCCCTCATACCGCTGCACAGACTAGAAAATGCTTTCAAGAACTTAAATTTGAAATTCTCGACCATCCAGCCTACAGTCCAGACCTGGCACCTTCGGATTTTTTCCTGTTTGGACCACTAAAAGACGCTTTGAGAGGTCAGCGATTCTAAGGTGATGATGACTGAAGGAGGCGGTGCATGACTGGCTACGCACACAACCAAAAACATTCTTTTGTGATGGCATTAGGAAGCTTGTAGATCGCTGGACTAAGTGTATTGAGAAACAGGGAGACTATGTTAAGAAGTGATGTGCTTATAATCTATCAGATGTGAAAATAAAATTGTGATAATAAAAAGTAAAGTGCGGATACTTATTGAATTACCCTCGTAGACTTCGTGTGGATTGCTTAAGACGAGTCTAAAGGAGCTGACCGCAAATGATGGAACTCTGGAGCTTGAAGACGTACTTGTTGGGTTGACCGATATTTGGGCAGTAATGACCTTGGAAACTAAATGCCTAGGTGAGGTTGACCGTATTGCGTTTCGCCCGTCGAGGATGACCTTGAAGACGGTAGGGAGCCTGTTGAAACTACTTGCTCAACGGGCGCCGATCGAATTGTGGTGGAGGGTGAGTGAAGCGAAATGGTTTGGTGGCTTGTGGCTTAATAAGAGGTTTACGGACCTGGGCCTCGAAAGGTGCTTCTGTAGCGTGGTGAGCTTTGCCGGCGTCCATGAGGATGAAAGTTGACAGCCGGTTGAGAACTGGTAAGAGGCCACGGAACGCCTACAGCAGTGATGTTCTTTATTGCAGAAAAGAATTGTAGAGTCGCCTCAAGTGTTGCTTCGTTCTTGTTTATGGTTGAAATGTGACTTGGACTGATTCCGGCTAAAGTCGATGATGGCGCTGCGTGGAGAGAGTAGAATCACGAGGGGACGTAACGAGTGGAGTGAGAGCGAATGCCAGTGAACTCTGCCTTAAATAAGCTCGCAAGACGCTAACTTTTTGCGGGCCTTTTTGGGAAAAACACAAGCGTCCTTTTGTTTCTGTATTCTTGAACACCACGTGTGTTTTCGCTTCCTGATGATTCTAAGATGTCTGCAGACGGCGAAGAAGAAAGGATTTCTTTGTCTATTTCTCTGTCTGTTTCTTTGTCTGCCCTATATATACAGTATATACAAAGGTGGGCAGTTGCGCCGCAAAAAGTTGCGGCGCAACATTTTTGGTTGCGCTTGCGCTTGCGGCGCAACTTTTTGAAAAGGGTTGCGCTTGCGCGTGCGGCGCAACTATTTCAGCAGAGTTGCGGTTGCGGCTGCGGCGCTACAAAAATCGTTGCGCGTGCCCACCACTGAGTATATGTGTGTGTATATATATATATAATTTAGGGTGCCACATAAAAATCATTTTTTGATTTTTAGGACGGCCCTTTGTGGGATTGTTAGGTTGGGTGAAAAAGCCCTGAATATGAAATTTTAGCCAAATTGAAGGATATTTAGGGGTTCCGCATCGACCATCTCTGGCGTACCACGTGTCAGAAGTAATGAGTTTCTCCAAGAAATTGCTCCAGCTCCAAGGGGTAAAGTAACATGTACAATGTCAATATAAATGCTATCATATACCATGGCGTAGAAGACAGTCACAGCTATATTTCCATAGCATTAAGTTTATTCCATCTCCAATATTTTTTTTTATATTAATATTTTTGTCGCGGTTCAAAAGTTTTTTTTCAAAGTTTCACCTTAATACGTTTATGCTTTGTAATCCAAACCACACCAACCGGCAACCAGCTTATAACAACACAATACGCAACTAGCAAACAGTGCAAACACCTTAACAATATTGTTCAACATTATTTCATAATTAATTGGAATAAACTTGTCCCACCATGCCTGGGTAGCAGGATACTATTCTCTGTGTGTAATGTTATTAATAATACAAAATCATTAAATCAATTTCAATTTTATTGCAACAAAACAACTTAATATTATTAAAATAAAAAACATTTTATTCCGTATTAATCATAGTAATATACTGAGCCTACTGGCCATATAAATCAAAATAATAACTAAGAAATAAAGTATATACGATTATACATTGTTATACAGGATTAATAGGAGTAACACCCTATAAAAATGAAGCAAATTCAAATATACCATAAAGTACTCCCAAACCCGTTAAGGATTTCCGCTGCGGGCGCTCGGGTGCTCTTTGCGGTGCTTCTCAACGACTTGCATCAAGTACTGCCGTTGCTCCTCGTCCTTGGTGAGTGCGAGATTGTAGTTCTGCATCAGCGCGACCCCTCGCTCCGCCCGGACATTGACAACGCTCAACGTAGAGACACGGCGTTTCCCCGCCAGGTAGGACGCATTGTTCGACCAGGTAGCCGGCTCCAACTCTAGGAAAGAAGTATTGATCGCGAGCCGCTCGAAAAGAAGCGTGCTGGATGTCGTGCAAAAGTCTGCGACTGTCTTTCGCTCGAGCTCCTCCGGGCAGACGTCCAGGGCAATGCGCTTGGGTGGCTCCTCGGTGCCCTCGACATCCTTGATGGCCGTCGCAATTCGACTCTTCTCCTCCAGCGGAGTGTCGTCATCGAAGAGAGCGAGGGCGGCCAGGTGTTCACTCAGGTACCAGAGATGTCGTCGAAACACAGGGGAGGTAGCCTTGGACACGTCCTTGTCCACCTTGTCGTAGTCAACCAGCGCCTTGAGCATCGCCAGGTCAGTTCGAGGGGCAGCGGCGGGAAGGGGCGCCGTAAACCAGGCCGGAATGTAAACCAGCAGCGCAAAGTTTACGAAGCGCAGGATGCCCCGGGCCTCGCGAGCCTTAATGGGGAGCTGCTGCCGGAAGAGGTGGAGCTTGATGGCGTATATCACTTTGGCCATCCACCGGGCGCGGTGGAGTGCGCCCGGTCGCATGAAGCGCACACCTCGCTGGGGGACGCCTCCAAGCGCTATGATCGCCAGCTCCAGGAGCTCTCGGTAGTCGTCCCGCGGCTGGCCCTTGGTGATGTGACCCTTGAAACGCGCGATCAGATCGTCTCGCGCCTTGAGCAGCGGCTTAGTAAGGTCTTCCTTGGAGATGGCGCTGAATTGGTCGGTGCAGACGGATTGCCAGCGCTCCTTCAGTCGCGAGAACAGTTTAATGTCAGGACCAGAGGAGGGGCCCATGCACTCGATGAAGGCTTTCTCTGCCACCAATTCTAGCATGTGGTGCCGACAGGCCAGGTTCAGCAGCTGGCGGTGAAGGCCCTGCTCGATGAAGACGCAAGCGCCCGAAACGACGCCCGTGTTGGCAGCTGTCGTGTCAAAGGAGAGCCCGACGACACGATCAGCGATTCCCCAGTCATCCAACGAGTTCAGCACAGCATCTGCTTGGGCGCGACCAGTTCCAGCAGGCAGCTTCGGCACGGAGAGAAGTTTGTCGACGCCGTCGCCGGACACGACTATGGCGAGGCGATCGACCTTCTTGCCGCTGAAGT
The DNA here is from genome assembly GCA_023014485.1 of Bathynomus jamesi. Classification (NCBI taxonomy): domain Eukaryota; kingdom Metazoa; phylum Arthropoda; class Malacostraca; order Isopoda; family Cirolanidae; genus Bathynomus; species Bathynomus jamesi. Next base: position 24,514 of record JAJOZX010004621.1, on the reverse strand, counting down.
CGGAGACCATCTTCCCGTCCCAGTGAACGATGAGCGGGACACTGGGATCGAACGTCATCTTCACTTCTTTGGCGATTTCCCCTCGATGACGCAATCGCCAACGCCGAATCGTCTCGTGACTGAGAGCCAGTTCATCTGTGTCTTGAATATCCAGACTGGAAGCAGCTGCTTTCATGAGTTGAACGGCTCCACGGTTGCTTGTTTTGGTCCGGTCCAGTGCCGACGCTAGGTCTTGAGTCATAATGTTCTTTTTGCGACGGCGCTTTGTAGGTGGATTGGTTTCCTCTTCTGTCGAGCAATTAGGCGACGACGACGAGTTTGATGATGTAAGGGTTGCTGTTGCCAGTGATTGCTCTGATTGCTTTTGGCGTTGCCTTTCTTTGGCAGCTTCACGCGCGGATGCACGTTGCTCAATTCCAGTGAGGATTTTGTCCACCCCGGACATGACACCACGGCGACCCTTTTCGCGTTGAGCAAGAAGGAAGTCGCGATCCTCCTGGATGGTGATGACGGAGAGGGCGTTGTCGAGAGCCACGTCAAAAATGTCATCGAGTCCCTCGGTGAAGGCCGCCCTGGCTGCCTCACCTGTGGCGCCGGACCGCTTCCGGCTGCGCTGCAGTGCCTGCCAATTGTCGTAAAGTCTAAGCAGTTTTCGCGCGGCGCTTTTGGAGGTCATGGTCGGGATTCTGGCCATAGCCCAGAAAGTATACACCTCGACGATCACATTACGCGCCGCCTCGGCTAGAAGTTGTTTTTGCACCTTATGAAACTGTATAAACCGGCGAAGCACTTCACCATTTGAAGGTAACCTGTTTCCCGTTAGGGGGCTTGGGTTGGCGTGTCCGATTAGCCATATCTCGGTCTTGGATCTCAGTGAGCTTGCGGTAGCCATCACGAGATGATCACGCGTTGAATGCGTGAAGGAGACTGATTGACTGAAGACTGTGACAGTGTGACTCACCACACTAACCCGGCGTTGCGCTGTTGCCAGATCTCAATGCTGAAAAGTAGTGAAAATATATACAATGAGAAGCAAATATTAATTATAAATATTTAAATTTATGAAATGCATAAATTATAGCAATATATATGCAGGGTTGGCTGGTTTAACCCAAATGGTTTAAACCATGGTTTAAACCATTTAAAAAAAACATGTTTTTCTGGGTTTTTGTTTTTTTATAATTTCAATTTTTACAACACAAATTATTTAATTCATAAACTAATAGCTCTAAAACTAAAACTTATATTTATATTGATAAGACCTAAAAACCATCAGTTCAGGGTAGCCTAGTATGTACGGTAGTATATAATATAGCTACCTTGCACTAGCAGGCCTATTTAATAGTGGCATTGCACATAAAAGGATTGAAGTTACCTGTATCAATTACATTATAAACGCATGTAGCTACAAATATAAATGTTGTTATTAGGTTTATTTTCATTTTTGTGAAGTTAGCACTTCTTACATCTAACATCTTCCAATTAAAAAATGAGACAGTCAGCAATTCTAATTTCTGAGTACCAGTACCTAATTGAGTTATCTGAGTTTTTTTTTTTTTTTTTTAAAACCATTGGTTTTTGGTTTTTTTCAACCCTGTATATATGTAATAGTGCCATGGTTACAGGTTTCCCAGATAAATCCATTATTTCGAACACACGGTACAACAGAAACGGTCGATGCGGAACCTCTAAATGTACTTCGATCGGGCTCAAACTTCATATTTAGGGTTTTCTCATCCAACCAAACAATATGACTAAGGGCCATTCGAAATTTCCAAATTCTAAAAACTGCCCCTATAGAGTGTGGCACCCTAATTACACACATACATATATAATATATATATATACACATACATATATATATATATATATACACACACACATACATATATATATATATATCACACATACATATATATATATATATATGATGAATAAAACCATGAAGGAAAGGAAACACAAAATGGTGCTCAAGCGCTTTCGTCTAATGACATCCTCAGGAACACATATATATATATATATACACACACACACACACACACATATATATATATATATATATATATATATATATATATATATATATATATATGAAAATGAAAATGAAAAGGTTTATTGGCAGACTATAGTCCATATGACAAATATTATTAATACAATGAGAGTTCATACACTAAGGATAAAAATATATACAATTGATTAGAAATAATACTGCACTGTCGAAGTTAAGTGGAGCTACAGACAGACGTTTTCGTACCAAGAAGTCCATAGCTTAGAGGGTAAATGGCAGGACTCATGGATAGCTTGGATGATCGGGTTGGTTGATTTTTTAATTCTTTGCATTAGACTGTGTTGAGCACGTCTTGTTACCTCCGGGAAGCTCGGAACATTGCGGGTAGCAAACATTTGCGAAGCTGAGCATCTCGGGGGTAATTTATGTGAGTCTAAAAGACCTGTTGTACAGCAAATTTAGGGTTCTGCCAGAATCTTTTTTATAATTCACCCAGAGTTGCTGACCGTATATATTACTGCAGAAAGTACGAAAGTGTGTGTCTTTAGCTTCACTTGTACAGAAACGAAAGTTCCTTATGGTCATATTCGCTTTAGCACACAGGCTTCGAGATTGTTTTCTTATATCAGAGTCATCACTCAAGGAACTGGTAATAGTTTGACCCAAATACTTAAACTCTTGTACTTCCTCAATTACTTCACCATTCATTTTAAACCTTATATCAGCTGGCTGATTACAGCTTTTAGGATGAAATTGCAAAACCTTAGTTTTTGTAACATTAAAAAGAATACCATGTTTCTGCGAATACACTTTGCAGACATTTAGTAGCCGATCCAGACCTTTAACAGAGGGACTTATTAACACCATATCATCGGCATAAACTAAGTTATTTATCCTTGTGTTATCTATACAACATCCTACTGTTGCCTCATTAAGTGAAGCAATTAATCCGTCAATATACACATTAAACAGCATAGGGGAGAGCAAGGAGCCTTGTCTCACCCCGCAAGAGGAGCCAAAACACTCGGATAGTACATTGCCCCACCTAACAGTGAAAGATTGGTGGGAATACCAAAATTTCAATAAATTTAATATGTACATGGGAACCTTCCTTTCTTCTAGTTTTTCAAATAAAATATTGTGGTTCACCCTATCATATGCCTTACTTATATCAAGGAAACAGCTATAAATGGTTGAATTACTGTCAATGTATTTAGATATTGTTTCTTTAAGTACATAGATACACAGGTCAGTTGAGTGGGACCTTTTAAAGCCAAACTGATTAGGAGATGTCCATAGGAAATCATTTAATCGGAGTAACAAGAGTTTTTCTAGTAGTTTCGAGAAGCAGGAAGCGACAGCAATATGCCTGTAATTATTGCTGGACAGAATGTCTTCATACTTATTTTTGACCAGGGGCAAGATATATACCCTCATGAACTCTGCAGGGATATAGCTATGAGCAAGCATGGCTGATAGGAGCAATGATATATGCAGATATACTACGTCATTTGCATATTTTAAGTGCTCATTCGATAAGTCATCTACCCCTGACGCAGAACCAGTCTTTAACTCTTTAATTAACCTCTTTACTTCAGAAAATGATATCAAAATATTTTCCCTTGTCCCTCCCACAATCGTTTCGCTGCAATCTATCTTAAGATTATCCCTACTCACACTATTAAGAATGTTAGAGTAGTGGTTTTTCCACAGCTTTGCAATTTCCTCCTCCCCCGACACCCCATCAAGAATCAATATGGTTTATTTTTCAGCTACCAAATTGTCTACCTAGTGAGTGAAAGGGTTAACACAGAAATTTCAGCTGTTAAGGTACGGAAAAAGAGAAGACCTAAAATCCACGGAATATTATACTCCAAATGGACAGGAAATTCAGAGAAATTCTAGAGCAAAAGATTTAGGGGTTGTAATGACTGATGATGCGAAATTTGAAACACAAAATAAGATAGCAGTAGACGGAGCAAAGACAATAATTGGGCAGATACTGAAAACCTTTAAACGAAGGGATAGGAATATAATGATTCTTCTACTGAAAACACTGATCACACCCAAATTGGAATACCGCTAGGTCTTAACATCCCCATATAAAAAAGGAAGACATTAGACAGCTAGAAGGGATTCAGAGAAGCTTCACAGCCAAGATGAAGGTGTGCAAAGAACTAAATTACTGGGAAAGGTTACGCGAACTAAACCTACTGTACAGGGTGTCCATAAATGTTTACCCTGAAAACAGTATGCTCTCATGTTTTAATGACGAATCTTACATCCGTTTTCTTTTTACAGGTGATCTCGTACACGCATAGAGTTTCTGTGCTGGTGTGTTTCGTCTACCGCATTCGCCGCTAGGAGCGCTGTAGTAGCTGTTCAGTTAAGATGGCGTCTGTGACAGAGAAGGCACAAGGTGTTGTGTGGCTTGCAGGAACAAAATCTCCTGTCAGTGTTCAGCGAAGGTTCAGAACAAAGTATGGAAAGAATCCACTGATGTGAAGTTAATTAAGTCGTGAATGAAAAAATTCTTGGAAACTGGAAACGTGGAAAAGGGAAAGAGCAGTGGTAGACCATCAGTTTCCGATGGGACGGTGGAAAACATTCAAACTGCTTTCACACGGTCACCAAGGAAATCGGTGAGACAAGCTTCATGCCAACTAAAGATACCGAAGTCTACGGTGCACAAGGTGTTACATAAACGTTTGAAGTTACACGCGTGAGTGTGAATACCGTTTAGATATTTTACGTGCCACTAGGGGTGCACATGTGGAAGTTTATTAAGTTCATTAACTATGTATCAAAACTTTGTATGTTTATCTACTTATGATTAAAACCGTGTTTTGAATACGAGTGTTTATTTAAAAGTTATAGCATGCTTTAATCAGGGTAATCATTTATGGACACCTTGTATATTCACTGGGAAGAGAGATACCCCATTATTTACACTTGGAAAATAATGGAGAAACTAGTCCCTTATCTTACTCTGAACCCTGTAACTCCCCAAACAACGGTGGAAAGTAGAAAAGGAAGACTGTGTCGTGTTCCCAGGTTAAAAGCGAGACAGGGAACATCCTTAGCCCTGAAAGAAAACAGTTTTGTTGTGAGAGGACCAAAACTGTTTAATCAGCTGCCCAAATACCTAAGGAACACAAATGGTGTTGCAGTGGATATCTTCAAAAGAAGATTAGACGCCTGGCTCAGAACAATCCCCGATGAGCCGGGCGTACCTAGCTATGTGAGATGGAGAGTACAAGAAACCAACTCACTACTTCACCAGGCCAACTCGAGGAGGGGCGACAAGCTTGACCTTCGTAAAATGAGGAATCATCGCACTGAACCTTTGAAAGGTTGAAAGGTGTCTGTGTGTGTGTGTGTGTGTGTGTGTGCATAAGCAAACCAATTTGTGTGTGGTTTTAATTCGGTTCAGGCCATCATGATTTATTTCCTATATATTTAGAATAAATTAATTTATTTCCAATAATTCGACTAAATAAGCAGAATTATATAGTTGTGTTTTATTATTCTATTGGTAGGAATAATAATAAATCTTAATTATATTGACTGAAAAGGTTTGTGGTCGGGGGTTCGACTACCGCCACTTGTTAAATAATATTCTAGGTGGTATCATACTTTCAGTAATGATATCTGGTAACACCGTTTTCCTATGAAGACGTTGTGGTCGGGGGTTCGACTCCCATATTTTGTAGATGTATTGCCGTCGATCCACTTTTTTAATATATATATATATATGTGTGTGGTGTGTGTGTGTGTGTGTGTATGTGTGTGCAAGATGGAGAGAGAGAGAGCGAGAGCGAGAAGAGGCAGGTAAATTGTGCGTTCAAAAGGTCATACTGAATCCCCCACCTGTCTCAAATTATTAAAAAATTTGATGATTAGACGCGGTTCGCCATAAGTTCAAAACAGTGAATTTACATGTCATTAATTGGGGAAGAACTATATATATATATATATATAGATGTGTGTGTGTGTGTGTGTGTGTGTGTGTCATGTGGTTAGTTCTAAAGTGGACGTTTAAAACACAGATGTAATTGGAAGGAGTAATCGTGCATTTATCCTTTCATGCGGGAATGTATAAATTAACCTCGGCTTCATTCCCTGACGAGGTGTGAATACACGGAAGGAATCAATACAGTTCTTCTGATTATGCATAAGAGCCTAGTAAAGCCTAAAGGGCCAAATTAAATAAACACATTCGTTTTACAATGACATTGTAAAACGAGTGTACAAAGGTTATTCAGTGTTTCAATTTGTGGATGAAATCTTTTGTGATCCCATTAATATATGAGAGCCTAGTAAAGCCTAAAGGGCCAAATTAAATTAAATAAATAGTTGAGCTTCACAATTATTGAAGGTTATTTAATGTTTCAATTTGTGGATGAAATTCTTTGTGGTCCCATTAATATATATATATATATATATATACACACCTCATGGGATTTGTTTAAATATGGGACATTGGTACATATTTTGCCGTCTCGCCTTCATTACCTGACGAGGTGTGAATACACGAAAGCATCAAGCGCTGGGTTTGTGTTGAACGAATGGCATATCTATCTATTTATTTTTAAATATAATAATTCTTAATAATGTATATAGAGCAATATAAATTTAAATATTTATTTTCAAATATAATAATAATAATAATACGGTAATAATAATAATAATAATTCTTAATAATGTATATACAACAATATAAAAATTAATTTTTGGCACTAATTGGCACATTATTAAGTGGACTGCCTTATATATATATATATATATATATATATATATATATATATATATATATATATATATATATATATATATAAGCCTTCTAAGCCAACTGGCGGATTAAGACTTCTAAGCCAACTGATGCTCTCAAAAACAGCTCCATTAATATATACAGTCAGGGCCGGATTAACCATTAAGCAAAATAAGCCCGTGCTTAGGGCATCAAGGGAAGGGGGGCACCACAGAAATTTTCCATTGTCGGATTTCTTATCACCACCTTTTACACAATTGTTGACAAACTTGAAACTGAGATGAGAAGAAGAGGAGAGATATACAAAGAAATAGCAGAGAGATTTTCTTTTCTAAGTGATGTGCCACATCACAGAACAAGACGTATCGATGCAATTGTCTATCGACATTGAGCCAATTACAAAATTCCAGCCGTTGGGCACGATCACCAGGTTGGAGGTGCTGAACGCGCTGTACGTGGTATGGATACATGCCTTCTTCGTGTAACGTCCTACATACTCTCGTTTGAGGAACTCTAAGACGTGTGGAAATCCTTCGCGTACTAACATGAGAACTCCACTGTACCATCTGAATAATGTTTTCTTGTTCAGCCACATCTTGTTGTACCGGACGCTCAGATAAAACAGTAATGCTAGAAAATGAACTGCTCTCTCGTAATCTCCGAAAAACGTTGCTAAACACTCGTCGATCCGGAATTCTTCGACTTGGAAAACGTCGCTGGTATTCAGCGACAGCAGCAGTAGTATTTCCATCGCAAAATCCGTAAACATACACCATGTCGGCATATTCGGCATTTGAAAACGTAAAAGACATACTGAACGCTCAAAACATCAACTGCACGCTGTGAAACACAACACTCTACTGCGTAGTTAGTTCGGTTCGGTAACTGTCAATTCAGTTCAAGGTCACGCATGCGCATGCTTGAAATTCAAACATCCATAGCTCCATAACCGTTAAGAATCGGACCTACAGTAAGTTCGTATGAAGTTTTTGACTAGGAATGACCTCAGCTATAAGCTCCCAAAGTTATGACATTTCGTCGTGACTCACCATGTATAGATGATTAAAAAGACGTGGTTCTGCATAGTAATTCATGAACTACGCAACAACAATAACTATGAACTATTTACATTTTTGGTGTACTATTTCTAGTTAAATATTAATGATGCATGACAAAAAAATAATGATGTACGTAGCTATGGTATTCCGTATTCAGGCATTAACTATGGCTAATTACGCAATCTGAGCGTGTAATGAGTGATCGAAAAAGTAAGTGTAACTACCGATAATATAATACTCTTCATCAAGGAAAATAGAACATTTCCGTTTTTAAATTGTTTCAAATATAGTGCAATAACAATTTTCTATGCTAGGAATACATAAGCTTTATTTGTGTTACCAGAAATAGTGGTGAAATAATTTATTTTATGCGCCTCAAAGATGGTTCATTCCGTAAATCTTGAGGCAAATTGACCCATCATTGTGGTCGGCCTTCAGCCTTGCTCGCAATATCAGATGATGCATAGGGGATAATTGATGCTTTAAAAGTTACTGAATTCAATAGTCATTAAATATTCGATAGCACGTTTTGATATTGAGACAACAGCCTTTTCAGAGACTGACGGGTAGGGCGGATCGAAAATGAGGTTTTTAAACTTTTTTTCGAAATTCAAATATGGCTAGTGCGGAAAATATGTGGGTGCTATAGATAATGACTGTGCATAAATATTAGTCCTGCGAAATTATATCTTCAGGTGCCACAAAGCCGTCGAAAAAAGTGAAATATAATGATTTTCTTATATTCTGCATTAGTACAATAACTGAAACTTACTTGTTATTATTATATATTAAGTGTTCCAATTACCAAAATAGTTACTGAATTACGCAGCTCTTAGTTTATTTAGATCAATGTTCTTTTGATTAATGATCTAAATAATCCAGAACTCACCACGAGGAGGTGGCTGCGTGTCGAGCTCCACCCATGCCCTCCCAACCACCCATCCTTGCGCATATTTTTTTCTATTAACGTTTTATTTAAACTTTATATTCAGCTTTACTTTCGAATGATGGCATTTTTTTACGTGACTGAAGTGTTGATCTTATGAAGCCATCTCGCGCGTTCAATCCAAATACTTTTGATGATGCTTCAGTCACTAATTTTACCATTCTTTCTACTACTTGTGTATGACAAGGGAATTTCTCGAATGGAGGGGTACTCTTGTTTTCTATGAATTCTTCAATCTCATTTTCTGTCAGGTGTCTTGTCACAGGTGGTTCAGTGACAATGCATTTTTGCCAATTAATTAAATCAGTATAATCAGTAGCTTCAAATTGAATAACAGGTACTGTGAAACGCCTCACAACTTTTTCCTTGTTTGTTTGCCTTGCTTTCTTTATTCGCCTCCACGCTAATTCTCTTATGGCGCTGCGGTCATCATGAATCATTGATGCTAGAATATTTTCTGGATTTGCAAAAAATGCATTTCTTTGTATGACAGGGTTTACAATATCATTTACTTCGTCATTCAGTGTTCTTGTTAGTTCAATAGTTTTGAAAACATGTTTTGAGCCATTGACAAAAGCCGTACTTTGCTTAATAGAAAACCACATTGGGATGTAGACCTTCATTATAAAAGAAGCAATGTTCATGAGGTTCTCAGATGGACTTACAGTTGAAACGTATAGACGAAGCAAACGATTTGCTGTAGTCAGCCATCGTGAATGTGCCATTTTGCCTGGACTACGATGAGCAAGATCTGGAGAGCAATATCCCTTTGTTATGGCCTGATGAATATCAATTAGATATTTTTGGTCGGTGCTAAGATCTTCACAGTCTACAGTTGGTTCCTCAGCATCAATCCTTTCAAACTCGACAATAGGAAGACTCTCACAGTTCTCTAATTCCCTGCCAATAGGACCGGTGAATCCGCGGGGGCCAGATGTTTTTCCATCCAGCTTTGCAACTAAATGGCGTAATGGCAATTCATTGGCATGGAGCTGGCACACTAAATGTTGAACTGGCTTCTTCAGCTTCAATTCTATAAGCCTTATAACGCCTCCCTTTTCTCCAGTGTTGACTGCTGCACCATCGCATCCAATGGCAACAAGGTTTTCCAGGTTCATGTCATTATTTCCAATATACTCAAACATTCCTTTACATATTTCTTCAGCTGATCCAGAATTCACAGAATAATGGCCCAAATAATCTGAACCAGGTTCTCTCACTAAAGTGATATGTTCTTCTGTTACCTTCTTCTGATATACTTTGGACTCTTTTTTTTCTTGGAAGAGTGTAGAATCTTTTCGACCATCAAAATAGATTCCTCTGATTGGGACCTGATTTTGATCTTTCATAATTTCTGATCTCTTCTTTTGTCTTTCTTTCTGATTTTACTCCTATCCACTACTTCAGATGTATTGTCAATAGAAACTTCTCCAATATCTTGCAATACTGCACTAACAATGAATGCTGCAGCTCGATCTGAAACTGCAGTCCTGTCACAAGCAGTAGCCACTGAAGGTAGATTTGTAGTTTTCCTTTTCTTGAATAATTGTTCTTCAGGTTGTTCGAGCTTTCTCTTCGAGCTAACTGGCTCTGGAAATGTATCGTCTGATATTTCGCCAGATTCACTTTCACTATTTGATGTCGATGATGATAATTCAACATTTGTATCCTGCAATTTCTCCTGTGAAGATTCTTTGGTGAGCCTCACAGCTTCTTTTTGTTTTCTTAGCAACGTAGATGCTTTTTTCTTTGAGAGTGTAATATCTACTCTATCAATAAACAGTTTTCTTTCACTCCTTTGATCTAAGAGGAACGTCACTTCTTCCTTTGGAACCGTTTTTTCTTTGGGACAAGAACATTGTGTTAGTACTTTGCACTTGCACGCTGCAATGTCAAAAAGTTTCGTGTGTGCTTCTTTTTTGAACATATCAATCTTTGCTTTGTAAGCTTCAGAATTTTTTCTGCTTTGGTATGGCTTCATAATGACACGATACTTTTCGTGGTAGCTTCTGAACATTGTTTCAATTCGCCTGTCTGACAGAATTGGGACGGAAGCACTTTCCCAAATTGTTTTCAATTTATCAACAACTTGTTCTAATATTTGAGATATTGAAGGATCTTTATTAGTATTCTGTTTCAAATCGTTTCTTACAAACAAGTAATATTTAAAAACTCCTTCGTATGTAGGAAGATTCCTGTGCCACAAATCTTCCCCCATACCAAACATGGGGCACTCAGTTGAGGCCCTGGTTGATTTTGCACAAACTCGAGACATTTTGAAAGTATACAAATTTGAAAAAGAAAGAGCTAATATCAATTATACGTTAATTTCAGTTAATAGTACATGGCAAACTTAGGGCAACACAATACAGAAATGCAAAATATATAAGAAATATAGTTTAGACTATCTGAGTAACGCCAACAACAGAACACCCACCTGCTACGAGAGCGACAGCTACACTGAACCGAGGTACTCACGTGACAGCTGAGTGAGCTGACTATAGAAAACTGTTTTTAGAGAATAGAAACTTTTTTTAAAGGTTGACTGAGCTATTTTTATACAAGTGTGAATAAATTCTTGTCTATTGTGCATCGTGGACTCTTCTGTAATTATTGGTTAAAATCTGCTTTTTTCATTTTTTTTCAATATTGAAGGTCATTGTGGCACCTGAAGATATTAATGTTATGATTTTAAATTTATACCAGCTTATTTCCTCACTACTCCACACATTTTCCACACTAGCCAATTTGAAAATTCGAAAAATGAGTTTTTCACTCCGCCCTACTGACGGGTGTCATTTGCAGATAAATAGTGTTATCATTTTTGTTGCCCAAACGAATTAGCACGACAAACAATTTTACTATTTACTTCCTCTCAGATCGGTCCTCAAACTATAAGTAGATTTTAAATCCGTGTTGGCTTTATTTCTGTCTAATTTTTTTTTTTACTTGAGTAAGAACATCGGTTGTAACATTTTATGAATGAATCTTGGAGTGAGTGAGCGCTGATTGGTTGGTTGACTCATTGCTAAATGTCTTTAGAACATAATTATTTCCATTCATCACTGGTTTGCATATTACAAAGGAAACATAAATGAATAATTAAATATAAATTTAAGAAGGGGATATATATTAACAAGGGGGATGTCAATGAAGTGAATAAAAAATGGTCTTGTAAAAACTAAAAAAAACCTTCGGACGTGATGACAGTGTTCATGGTATTGGCAAGCCTGTCATCCTGAACGATGTATAAAAACGGAGCCGTTGGTAGGCATTATTGCGCCCTGAGCAAATTCCAAATTCACTAAATTATTTATGTATTTATTTATATTTAATATAGAACATAGATTCAGATATTATTTTGTGTTATAACAAAGACAGAGCAAAAACCTGATATATATAAATACATATATACAGTATATAGGCGGTTTATGAATGAAAAAACAATGTTTTCGTCAGCCAGACTCTGTACTCATTCATCAGCCAGAGTCTGTACTGAACGGACGCATTTCCTGAGCTCTCTGATTTTGCACCTACTTTTGCATATTGCTGAGAATTTTACTTTTGGATAGTTTTGAATTTTATATATTTGCGTTTAAATCTACGTTGTTATAGTTAAGTAATTGAATATTAGTGGTTTTTAGCGATTTAGAAGTTTTCATAGCGTTCCAGCTTAATTTAACTTATATCTGTGACGGTTTAAACTAATTTTTAACTGCGCGATGCCGTCGCAGAAAGCGTCGTGTTAGGTGTAGGGTAAACCGGTGGTATTCGGAATTTAAGGATTATAACGGCGGTCCAATGGCGATTACCGATAGATCAGTTTTTCTTTTGCGAGTTTATGGAGGAATTAGTTGACATAAAACGCAGTGTACGTGAGGTAGCGGAAAGACTTGCAACGCTTGATGAGGGCAGGGGTAGGGCTACGGTTGACGTAGGCTGAACCAATACTAACGTTGAAGACGTTAGTAATTTGAAGGGTGAGGTGCGTAACCTAGTTTCTAGTTTAGGTAGCTTGTCGGGAAGGTTAGAGTTGAGGAAGAGGTTAAGGTTAGTCAGAGAGTAGTAGATAGCGAGGGATTTAGAGGTTAAGGGTGGAGCTAGGCCGCGTACGTTAGGTGATAGGAATTCCCCCCCTATCGAGGTTTCGAACCCTTTCGCCCATTTGGAATGGGACGTGAATGAGGGGGAAACTATTTTAATCGGAGACTCTTTAGTGCGCCACATGGACAAAGAGTTCGTTGAACGGCATCCAACCAAGAGGAGGAGGGTCTGTCTCCCAGGGGCCAGGGTTGACAGAGTTAGAGACGAAGTGGATAGGATCGACGTTGCCTCCCGTCACTCAATGTTGGTGACGATGGTAGGAGGCAACGACTCGTATAGGCCCGATACGAGAGTGCCTGACCTTTTGGAGAGATATAGGGGGTTAATTAGGTCCCTGAAGGCGAGGTCAGATAGGTTTTTAGTTCTAGGTATTACCCCTAGGCACGGGTTGGGTCTTAGAATTACGTCAAAAACAATATTTTTGAATAACAAATTAGGAGATTGTGCTGAGGAAAATGTACCCTTCGTAAAGCTGTGGTCCGAATTCAGTGATCCTAGCCTTTTTATAAAAGATGGGGGTGCATTTTAATGAAATAGGTAATGCTAGGCTAGGTAGGTTAATAGACGAAAACGCGCGAAAGCTGTATAGGTCGAAGCCTTCTTTAAACGTTGTGGGTCCGGGGAACGCGGGCCCGACGTGATAAATAGTTTAAAACGCGGGCCCCTGGTAAAAAATAACTTAAACGTCTTTTATTGTAACGCGCGTAGTATTAGAAATAAATTAAATGAATTTAAGGCGATAATTTATTCCTGCAACTATGATATAGTTGCTATCACTGAAACTTGGTTAAATACCGTGACTCGGGACTTGTTGGGGGAACTTGATATACCGGGTTTTAAACTCTCTACTAATGATAGGTTACATAGGTTTGGTGGAGGCGTTTTGCTGTACATTCGTAATTCCCTTAGGGTTATCGAGGTTTAGATTTTCCGGCAGCAATTAATGCGATATGTGTTGAAGTTAGGGCGCGTAGTATTAGTTTTAATTTTGTTGTTGTTTATAGACCTCCCGTTCAACCCCTCGATACAGATACTAGATTTTACTCACTTCTTGGTAATTTTATTGACAATCGGAATAGTATAATTGTCGGAGACTTTAACTGCCCTAATGTTAATTACGAGAATTTTACTGGTAATGAGGAGGGTTTGAGATTGGTTGAGTTTATGGACGATAACTTTTTACGACAGATAGTTACCGAACCAACGCGCGGTGACAATATTTTAGATTTGGTGATGACGAACGGCGAGAATATAGTCGAAGGTTTAGAAGTAGGCGAGAGTTTAGGATGTAGTGATCATCAAATTCTTAGGTTTAAGTTAGCGATAAAAAACACCCAGGATAGTAACGTAATAGAAGTCCCTGATTTTCGTAGGGCTAATTTTGATAGTTTTGCCGATAGGATGAGAGTAGTGGACTGGGATAACTTATTTATGGGCAATGACACAAATGTACATTGGGTGGCGTTTAAAGAAAGTTTTAGGAATATTGAAAGGGAGTTTATTCCTCGTAGGCCCAAGCGCGCTAGAAATCGTGGTAGGCCGAAGTGGTGGACTAGGGAAATAGGAGAGTTTATAAATGAGCGTAATAGAGCGTATAGACTTAGTAAGTGCAATGGCACGGCAGCTAACTTTAATAGATATATCGAGCTTAGACGTCAGGTTAAAAGATCAGTTAGGAACGCCAAGCTTAATTTAGAGATACTTATAGCTGCGGATAGTAAACATAATCCAAAAAAGTTTTTTGAATACGTAAATAATCGTAAGCCGGTAAAAGATAACATAGGCCCTCTAGTGGATGTTAATGGCGCTTTGGCTTCTGACGCTCAGGCGATGGCGGGTATTTTCAATAACTTTTTTGCGACAGTTTTTACCGTAGGAGACATAAATAATGTCCCCGACGTGTACGATATCGTTCCATTTAGTAGCGAGACTATTTTGGATGAAATAACTGTTTACGAGGGTGAGATTGCGCATTATATCGATAGGCTAAAAGTTAGCAAGGCTCCAGACCCTGACGCTTTTTATCCCAGACATTTGAAAGATTTGAAAGAAGTTATCGTAGGCCACTTAACGAAGATTTTTAATCAGTCACTCGAAACGGGGATTATACCTGAAGACTTCAAATTAGCTAACGTCACGCCTATTTTTAAAAAAGGCGACCGCGCAGTAGCTAGCAATTATAGGCCCATTAGCTTAACGTCAATTGTCGGTAAACTTTTGGAATCCGTAGTTAGGGATCGTATTATCGATCACTTAGAAAGTCGAGATTTGATTAATAGTAGTCAGCATGGGTTTCGACGCCATAGGTCTTGTTTAACTAACTTGTTAGAATTTTATAACGAAATAGTGCGCGAATACGATAGGCATAGAGCAGCTGACGTTATTTATTTAGATTTTAAAAAGGCGTTCGATACAGTTCCGCATAGGAGACTAATTGCGAAGGTTAAAGCGCACGGTATACGCGGTCAGGTAGCTAACTGGTTAGAAGAATGGCTTCGTGCTAGGAGGCAGAGGGTCGTAGTTAATGGTAGTGAATCGGGGTGGTTAGATGTAGGTATCGGTGTCCCACAGGGTTCAGTGTTAGGCCCATTGCTATTCGTAATTTACATTAACGACATAGATGTAGGATTGACTAGTAACGTGTCAAAATTCGCGGACGATACTAAAATAGGCGGTAAGGTTGTTAACGAGGACGATAGAAATAGGATCCAAGACGATGTAAATAGGATTATGGAGTGGACAGATAAGTGGCAGATGCAATTTAACGTAGACAAATGTAAAGTTTTGCATATAGGTTCTCGCAACAATAATTACACGTACACGATGGATGATAGGGAGTTAGCGAGCGTTGACGAGGAAGTAGATTTAGGCGTATGCGTATCAGGATTTAAAGGTTAGGAACCAGTGCCTGGAGTCTTGCGCAAAAGCTAATAGGATGTTAGACTTCATAGCGCGTAATTTCGAATTTAAATCGAAGGATATTATATTACCCCTTTACAAGTCCCTAGTCAGGCCTCATTTAGAATATGCAGTTCAATTTTGATGCCCGTACTTGCGTGAGGATATTGATAGGTTAGAAAGGGTTCAGCGTCGTGCCACGAAACTTATTCCGTCATTGCGCAATAAGCCTTATGAAGATAGGATTAAAGAGTTAGACCTGTATTCACTCGAAACTAGGAGATTAAGGGGGGAACTTATTGAAGTTTTCAAAATCGTTAATAACATCGATAACGTAAATTTTGACAAATTGTTCACTTTCGATAATAGTAATACTCGCAATAACGGACTTAATTTGCGTGGCAGACGTTTCATTACTAATATCGCTAAAAACTTCTTTACGTTTAAAGTAATTGATAAGTGGAATAATCTTCCCGCGTCAGTCGTTCATTCTACCAACGTTAATATGTTTAAGAACCGTCTTGACAGACATTTTAAAAGTATTAACGTTGTTTAATATTAAAAAACAAAGTTAGCAACAGGAGCTCTGGTGGTGGTGCTCGAGGATGAGTCTGTTGACGATGAATGCCAGCTTGTGATGCCAGCAATAAAATTATTAAAAAAAAAAAAAATATTAGACTAACACGAACGTAGATGTAGCTCGTAGCGTAAACTAACCCACTTTTTGTTTAACTTTACCTACTTTTTTTTTTTCCCCTTATTCCCTCCTTACTTTGCATGTCTGTAACTCTTTCTTGCATGTTTGTAGTTTGCATGGTATGACAGTGAGTTAAGAATGTGTTTGCATGGTTTGTAAGCGTTCTTATTTTATTTCTTTTCATCTTTCACCCCTCTCCTATTCTCTCCGACTATTTTTCTGACTTGTCGGCAGTGGCCGGCGGATGATGATGATGAGTCTTTTTCTGAATGAATGTTAACCCACGAGTGATAGGTGTTGCTCCTTACTTAACTCCTTATTCTCTTCTCTTCACCCCCTACTCTTTCCTTTCTCTCGGGCTAACCTTAGAGTGGATCTTATGGTCTTTGTTAGCTTTAGCTTCTGTAGATATTAAATTTTAATAACATTATAACATTACCAAATTGATGGGTATCTGTAGGTTTCATACGTCACTGCTTAGAATATCTTCCAATTAGCAAATGGACGACAGCTGAATGGATACTATTAGTATGGCATTGTTATATCTGGAGCAAATGCTATTTCTAGCTCAGCAACACTGATACGGTAATAAACATTCACTGAAAGAAATATTATTTAGAAACGAAGAATGTTTTGTATTGAGGCAGCATCATAAATGCATATAATTGTTTTGTATTAAATAAGTTCCATGTTACAGCTTAAGTGTTGAACCATTGCAGTTGTGACTCTTGGCGGTCTCTCACCTCAAAGGAGAGAATTACAGAAAATAAAACTATTAGTGGTTCATATCAATAAACATACATGTAGAGCCACTTAAACGATGATATTTGACAATTTTGCAAAGGTGTTACACATTCATAATTATCATACCACTGTATTTGAGAGATATTTCATACATGAACACGACAAATTTAATATCTTGTCCAGCCACCGTTGCTGTCTATGACTTTCTGCAATCGATGTGGTACAGAAGCATATTTAATACGCTCTACGCAGCCATGCTATCTAAAAAAAGAGACCATTCACTTATTACGCCCTGAAAAGTAGTGACACCTGAACTGAAAGCAGAATTCCTGAAAATGCGCCAAGATCTTATTCTGAAGTTTGAGTTTGCAGAGAAAAAAAATGGAGACATTTTGAGCAAAAGTGGATGGGGAGTATCCTTTGCTTGCTGACGAGGCAAAGAAAGTGCTGGTGCCTTTTGCGACAAGTTATCGTGTGAGGCAGGCTTTTCAGCAATGGTGGTCATAAAGAACAAACTGCGAAATCGGCTGCACATTGAAGTGAAGGCGATTTACGCTAGGCCTTGAGCGAAACTGAACCCAGAATTCAGGGGTTAGTTCAGCAGAAACAAATGCATCCCTCGCACTAGACTAGTAGTTGGTGGTGACGCGTTTTGTTTGCTTCCTATATAATGTTGTAGCCATTCTTTGACCAATATCATATGTGCTTAACTTATACATAAGGCACTGCATACAAATATACGAGTATTATGTTTATAAAATTTGAATTATTCTCATGCTCAGTAAAATGAATTTTTCTTTGCTTTTTTCAGGGGAGTAATTTCTATTGACGATTAACGAAAAGGGGTAATCACCAAAAAGTTTGGGAACCGCTGGTGTAGTGGCTGGATCTTTTCCGTTTCATGTACTGTTTCCGATTTTGTTGAAAATAAGATATTTAATGCAGATATTTACGCTGATTTCAAACATGTAAGTCTTGTTTTGGAGAAATGAGCGGTTCAAAGGTTATGTTTGTTATTGTAATTTTGTATTAGGTCAAAAACTATAACAATACAACTGAAAACTAATACAAAAGTTATTGTATTCTTTAGTAATATTGGCTTACGTCACTAAGTATTTGTGTGAATAGATTTCGACCGTTATTTTTCTGTCTGGTTAAGTTAATTGGATGCCCGGTTAGGTCAACTAAATACCAGGTTAGGTTAACTGAATGCCGGGTTAGGTCAGCTGAATGCCCGGTTGGATCAACTGAATACCTGGTTAGGTCAACTGTACGCCCTTGACGATTGGTTAGGTTAAGTCGTGATATTTTCGTTAGTTTTAACGAAAATATCACAACTTAACCTAACCAATCGTCAAGGGCATACAGTTGACCTAACCGGGTATTCAATTAACCTAACCGGGCATTCAGTTGACCTAACCGAGCATTCAGTTGACCTAACCGGGCATTCAGTTAACCTAACCTAACTTTTGAACCGCTCATTTCTCAAAAAAAAACTTACATTCTTTAAATCAGCGTAAAAATCTACATTAAATATCTTATTTTCAACAAAATCGGAAACAGTACATGAAACGGAAAAGATCCTAGTGGCTTAATGACCATTTTCCAAACTGTTTCCGCATTCCAACAATTCCAACTAACTTTTAACATATCACGTGACACCACATGACGTCATGATAGAGGTGTTAACAGGTATGATGACTGAGAATAAGCTCACGCTATTCCTGAATCTCATCGAAACAACTACTCTGCAGAATGGATTATCATCACCAGAAAATTGCTGAGAAGGGAAGAATCATCAGCATGAAGGAGAACGGGTGTCTCCAACTCAAATTGCAAGAGAATTTGGAATTTCTAGGAACACTGTTTATATACGGTTGCAGAGGTGGCAAGAGGAAGGGAATCTACGAGATCAACGCAGAATGGGGAAACTTCGACTGACAACTGCTGCGGATGATCGGAGGATCTGCGATGTTGTCGAAGCCCATCCCTTTACCAATGCTGTTGCCATAAGGGAACAATTACAGCTTGATGTTTCGATAATGAGAGTAAGGCGGCGGCTACATGAAACTGGGTTACACCATCGGACCCCGGCTATCAAGGAGAAGTTAAATCAGCAACATCGAGAAAATAGACTTCGATTTGCTCAGCGACACGTTGACAAAGGACTTGACTTTTGGAGCCGAGTGATGCTTACCGACGAAAAGACCTTTTCCTCCCCTTCCCATGGCCGTCTTCATTGTTGGAGGAGAAATAATACTCGATATACTCAAGAGCACATCTACCAGGAAGCACGTAGCGGTCATGTCACCTGTAACATGTGGGAATGGATTCATATGTATGGTGTAGGAGAGCTCACCAAAATAGAAGGGAGGTTTACTGCAGACCAGTATATAGAAATTTTCGAGGGGGTTATGCTTTCTTCTGTGCGTGTATCTGCTCTGCCATTTCCTGAGCGAATCATTTTTATGCAAGACAAGTCCCCAATTCACACAGCACGGATCGTCACACGCTGGTTCTCTGAGCAAAGAAATATCGACCTTCTAAATTAGCCAAGTAAGGGTTGTGATATGAATCCCATTTATTGATATGAATCACTGTAATAGTTTTATTTTCTGTAATTCGCTCCTTTGAGGTGAGAGACCGCCAAGAGTCACAACTGCAGTGGTTCAACACTTAAGTTATAACATGGAACTTATTAAATACAAAACAATTATACGCATTTATGATGCTGTCTCAATACAAAACATTCTTCGTTTCTAAATAATATTTCTTTCAGTGACTGTTTATTACTGTATCAGTGTTGCTGAGCTAGAAATAGCATTTGCTCCGGATATAACAATGTCATACCAATAGTATCCATTCAGCTGTCGTCCATTTGCCAATTGGAAGATATTCTAAGCAGTGACGTATGAAACCTAGAGATACTCATCAATTTGGTAATGTTATAATGTTATTAAAATTTAATATGCATCAAAACATTGTTTTTTCATTCATAAACCGCATATATATATATATATATATATATATTATAATATATCAGGTTTTTGCTCTGTCGGGTCTTTTCGGTTTCAGGTCCGGTATTGGATTTTTTCCATGTTTTTGGTATAGACGTAGATTTTTACGCTGATTCCATTTCTGCAATCCGTTTCTTGGAGAAATAAACACGAAAAAAGTTATGGCCCAAAACTTGTATTCAAATATCCACCTATACCTAACCTAACCTAACCTACCCTAAACTACTTTTGTTTGTATATTCATATGTTTTTTTCATAACAAAACAGTGAACAAAGCGAAAACTTCGCAGATCCTTCAACTGGAGCACACACGCAACGGATAGAGTCGACGTGGAACCAACTCAAACGCGGTAACAAGCGCCGGTGTGGTACGCACCGTTCCATGATCGACTCGTATCTCTGCGAGTTTCTCTGGCATCGCCGACACGCAGGCAAAGATCTAGTGCGCCAAATGCTGAACGATATTGCGCAGTTTGGCAAGTAGCAAACTTTGGTTTGTGTTCCGTTCTGTATTCTGGAAACCTGTAAACGTAATAAACTTGGACATAACTTTTTTCGTGTTTATTTCTTCAAGAAACGGTTTGTGGAAATGGAATCAGCGTAAATATCTACGTCTATACAAAAAATATGAAAAAAATCCAATGCCGGACCTAAAACCGAAAAGATCTGCTCTGTCTTTGTTATAACACAAAATAATATCTGAATCTATGTTCAATATTAAATGTAAATAAATACATAAATAAATTAATCAATTTGAAATTTGCTCAGGGCGCAATAATGCCTACCAACAATATTTTTATACATCGTTCAGGATGACAGGCTTGCCAATACCATGAACACTGCCATCACGTCCGAAGGTTTTTTTAGTTTTTACAAGACCATTTTTTATTCAATTCATTGACATCCCCCTTGTTAATATAGATCCCCTTCTTAAATTTATATTTAATTATTCATTTATGTTTCCTTTGTAATATGCAAACCAGTGATGAATGGAAATAATTATGTTCTAAAGACATTTAGCAATGAGTCAACCGCCCAATCAGCACACACACACACACACACCAAGATTCATTCATAAAATGTTACAACCGTTTGTAGTACACACAACAAATATATGCCAGGTGTCGCTATCTGTTCCCAAGAGTGTCCTACGAATAATGAGCGTAACTGTACATCAAATTACAGTTCTATTGCAATGTGCAGTGTTTTAACAGGATGGTGCATCACCTCATTTTGCTCGTACTGTGTGTATGTTTCTTGAGAAACATTCCCAGGACGAGAAATATCTCCAAGGTGACCAGTTCGTTCTCCAGACCTATCTCCTTTAGATTTTTATCTTTCGGGATAACCAAGGGATATTAATGACCTAAAAGTGCGCATTAGAGATGCCGTAGCATCAGTTCTTGTAACTGTTTTGGACAATTTTTTCACAGAATTAGAGAACATATTTCGTTTGGTTGTTGAAAATGATAAAAGGCATGCGCAGATTCATTAAATATCAAATGTAAAACTTGAAACATTACTCAATCAAATCCCTTTTAAATTTTCTCACTGTATTAATTCAATAAATAGTCATTACAGTAAGTTTCTTCTTTTTTTATGTAGGAAGGAGGGGGACAAGGGAGAGCGCAAAAATACCCCCCCCGCCGTATAAGAAGGAGAGATCCAAAATCGAGATTCTCTGAGGTCCGCGATGACATTTTTTTTTTTTTTTGTAAATTTTGAAAAGATTGTGTTATGTAAAATGCATGTATGTGTAGTGAGGAATAGAAGAAGTGTATGTTTGAGAGCATGCTGGACTGCTCACAGGGTAGATGAGACACGGAAAAAGATCAGTTAGATAGGACAGTTACGGGAGAAACGGGAGTTCCAGCACTTTTTCATGATTTAAACCCTGTCGTCCAAAGCTGGGTCCTATCTGCTTGGCAGATAGCTGGTGAAGGAAGCTATATCTTTGGGCCTCTTTGCTAGTGACCCGTTCCCCAGGCTGGGCAGACTATAGTGGATTTAATTTTTTCAGAAGAGTTCCTTGTTCTATGCACGGTGTGTGTATAACATACTGTATATATGTACAGGGTATCCCAGAAGTCTTGGAGGGGTTTTATTTGGCTATAACTTTTTCTTTTTTGATTAATTAATTTATTTTTATTTTTCAATTAAAGTACCCTTGCTACGATTAATGAAAATGGAATCCTGGACAGTGCAACAAAGAGTGGCTAGTGTGTTACTTTATTTGACAAACAACTCTTCCATCGTTGCCGCTCAAGGAGCTTTTCGATTAAAATTCAACATATGTCCTGCTCCTTCTGATCGAGCTATTCGACGGTACGTCGCTAAATTTCGTATGGGAAAGGGTCAGGGAGACGAAGCACGGACTGGGCGTCCTCGAACAAGCCTAAGTCCAACTCGGATTGAGATGGTTCGTGAAAGCGTTGAGGAAAATCCACATCAGTCCGACGACGTAGCCAGGAATTAAACATTTCAAGAAGTTCCTTACATCGAATTTTAAAAGAGGATATCAATCTTTACCCGTACAAAATTCAAATTGCTCAAGAAATTAACCCACAAGATCATCAGAGTCGGATAACGTACGCTAATGCGATTTTAGATTTACGCAATGAAAATGAAGATTTTCACCAGATATTAAATTTGTAATTAAAATCGCAATAAATATATTTTCAAGTGTTACAAACCTTTTTTTATTTGATCCCCAAACAAAAGCGTTATAGCCAAATAAAACCCCTCCAAGACTTCTGGGACACCCTTTATATAAACGTTCACCCGATATAATCTTACCCTGTGCAAGGTCTTTATTGATTGAAAAATGTCAGAGCAATAGATTAATTGAAAAACTTAATTTAGCTATAATGAGGGCCATTTTATGTTGGATTATTTTTTCCCAAAATAATTCATGGTAACTTTATAATCCTCGCTAATGAAAATGAATTTCAGTTACCATTTACAAGTATATTTCATTTACTCTCCTTGGGCATCCGGTGGTTACGATGACGGACGCGAAGCGGTGTGGTGTTGGTTCCCTCCCGGCCGCTGGCATCGGGTGGAGTTGAGCTGGCCGCTTATTTTGCTTCTGCCCTGGCTCAGGTGATACTTGGAACATACTGCCCCGTTGTGGGGAAATGAGCTTCTTGGATGTTACCTTTACCTTTCCACTTCTTCCTTACACCAAGTGAAGGGTCGTATATATATATATATATTATATATATATATAGATATATATATATATATATATATATATATATATAAAGAACGGCGCTTGTATAGAAGAACGTTCCGCACAAAATGAGGAGGGAGAACGAACAAAATGAAAAATGAGGTAACCCCCGGGAATCGAACCGGGATCTTCCGTTCTCCTTCTCATCTTGTGCGGAACGTTCTTCTATACAAGCGCCGTTCTTTACATTAATTATACTGAGTGTTGTTTGCAGTTAAAATGTATATATGTGCGGCATGGGGGAGGTGCCCCCTCAGGGCATTGGTTTCTGCTCGTATGTAGGAGAATTACGACTTCTGATTAATCGAGGCCCATGGTGTAGTGGTTAGCATATCTGACCGGCAGTCGGAAGATCCCGGGTTCGATTCCCGGGTGGTTACCTCATTTTTCATTTTGTTCGTTCTCCCTCATCTTGTGCGGAACGTTCTTCTATACAAGCGCCGTTCTTTACATTAATTATACTGTGTGTTGTTTGCAGTTAAAAAAAAAAAAAAAAAAAAAAAAATATATATAAATATATACACCAGTCAAAAGTTTAAGTACACCTACTAATTTCCAATGTTTTGCTGCTTAGCTCATGATATAAACTTCAAATGTAAACTTAACAGGTACTGGAGATGAATTTGCTTACCTGGGTTTCATACTGTATGCTTCAGTGCATCTGCCCTGTGCAGTGTGTTGTAACACAGAAGCTTCTTCAAAATAGCCTTCAAAATGTGTTAATTTACGTCTAGCATGCAACCTAAAATTAATGCCATTAGCTCTGCACAAAGGTCCAAAAACAGTTTAAAAGTCTTTACTGGGGTAGTGTGTTTCTTTAGGAGTACGTTAATACATGTGTTCAGTTATTAACATGCGCTGCAGTCTTTACATATAAAATCCTTGCAGAGGAGCTAACTGTGTAGTTTAAGGTATATTTTTGTGTTTCAGAAAGCAAAAATGGGCGCCAAGGCTCAGTTAACAACAGAAAAAAGACAGTCGATTGTAACTTTGAGAAATGAGGGCCAATAAATGAGGCAAATTGCAAAAAAATTAAAAG
>JAJOZX010004620.1:272500-393071 GCA_023014485.1 Bathynomus jamesi | reverse complement strand
ATTGTTGGGGGGGGATGAATTGTTGGGGGGGGATGAAATTGTTGGGGGGGGATGAATTGTTGGGGGGGGGGGATGAATTGTTGGGGGGGATGAATTGTTGGGGGATGAATTGTTGGGGGGGGGATTGAATTGTTGGGGGGGGGATGAATTGTTGGGGGGGATGAATTGTTGGGGGGGATGAATTGTTGGGGGGGATTGAATTGTTGGGGGGATGATTGTTGGGGATGAACTAGCCGGATGCCTACTGTGACAGAAGACTGAGCTAGGCCTACTATCCTTCGGTAAAGTATCAGTTTTCAGCGCTGATGAGGCAATTTCAGGAGCATTCTGCATTGTTTTTCGTGCTTGATGAAGTAATGGTGCAATTATCGGTATTTTTTTGTCTTGTTCAGCTCTTGTTGGTGTCAGTTGAAGTAGTAGCATGAGAAAGTTGACGGCGATCAGCAGTTGAAGTTTGAAAAAATGTCAATTTAGACACATTTTCTGTTGAAGCTTTCACTTTTTTGCCCCTTTCAACCCGTTTTGCGTGACCTGACATACGTTCTCTTGTCTTCTTGAACCTTTTGAGCAAGAATTAATGTAATATGTTAGTTTGACATTGTGGCCACATAGAATAATAAAAGGCTGAAAATATCTGCTATTACCACGCTAGAAGCGTGATTGTTGACTAAAGATAATTTAATTAAACGTAGAAAGTTAATTTAGGTTGGTAATAAGCTATTGATGACTATCATTTTGGACTGCCAATTTGTTTAATTATATCCGTAAGTTGTTTTACCATATCCGTAGCTTTTTACTAAGGGTTCAGAAGTGTGCCCCTTCATTGACTACAACCATGTTTTTATTATAAGTGTTTTGACTAACCGTTTTCCACTATAGTAATAAAAAATTAATTAGATTAAGGCAGAAAATACCAAAAATTATACAACAAACTTACCAGCCATGTAAAGAAATAACACCAACAGTTTGGGGCTCGTTGCCAAAAAAGAAAATGACCAAAAAAATACACAAAGTACACAGTTTTCAGTTTGTTACAAGAAAATATCGAACAAAGCTGTAAAACAAAGAACAAGAGAAATAATTAAAGAAAGCTTATCACTAAAAAGAAACCGTAATAAAAAATAAAAATTAGATTAAGGTAGAGGAAAAAAAAAAAAAATTATAAAATTAACTTACTGTAACGTAAAGAAATAAAAAACGGTCTTGACTTTTCTTTAGTAAACACTAACTCAAAACGTTTGAACTTTTTAAAAACTCAACGCAACAGCCACCAACTTAGAACATGAAAATAACGCGGATAAATTCTTTATGGCTGCGCTGCTTAAACAAAGGAATACAATATTGACGCATTAATTTTCATAAAATTTATCTAAATTCTGAAAAAGTAAGTTTTGTAAAAAAAAAAAAAAATTTGTAGGTACAATTTTTCAAAGAGAAGGCATGAACAAAGTTTTTTGTCAGTTCGGTTGGGGGCCATTGGATGCTGGGGCCCTTGTTCAATGAACCGCCTGAACCCACGGTAGCTACGCCACTGCCCTCTCTATCTTTACTATTGCTATTATAACGGACAGTACTCTTCTGATCTCTCTAACTGCATGCCTCCTCCTTTAAGGAGAGTACACTGCACCAGACTTTCGAGGCTCTCATTCCTTTTCTGTCCAACTTTCATCTACTCAACCGGTCAACCGTGGAACAATCTTCTTCAATCCATCTTTCCTCTTATCTTTGACCTCCTATCTTTCAAATGCAGTGTCTACGCACCTCGAAAACCCTGGACCTTGATTTTGGCTCCCTCCTCCTATATTGGGGGGGGGGGGAGGGGCGCTTTTGTGGGCATTCGCCCTTGGCCCCTCTATGGAAAACTGATGAGTGGGTAGTTGGGAGGTAACGAAAATGGTTCAGTGAGTAGGTAGGTAGTTAATCTAACAATTATTAAATTCCTTTTATGTCAATAACTGGGTGGATGAAACCAATTGGTTGCTCACCAGATTTATTCTCCACTTATTTATATACTGTGTGAGAAGAGCGTGCTCGGTAATAGATATACATTACCGATCAACCAACCGAGGAAAAAACCAAGACGACGCTGGTGGAAAAAGCCCCGCGAAAAGGAGAACAAAGGAGAACGAAAACGAGGAACGGGGCGAGAGGACGGAACTGGGGAAGGGACAAGAACAGACAACGAAAAAGATCCCCACCAGCAAGTACGCTCTTAACAATTAAACCAGGACGGAAGAAGGGACTCTCTAATAACTAGCATTAAGTGACTAATTGTGTTTTTAACCCAGTTTTACGTAGATTCATTAAATTAAGCTGGGTCAGACAACTTAGGCCTACATTGTGGCCTAAGACCCAGCATCAACTCATAGCTTAACAAAGGTAAAGGTAGATTGCCCTAACCTAGTTTGGTGAGGAATCCTACTGTGGACCTCAATTTATCTGCCCGCTCTGGACCATTTCCAGAATCTCTAGGCTGACCCCTACAGGGCTAGACTTAATCTACTCTATAGTTAGACTGGAGATATAAGGGGTGTGTGAAAAACTATATAGGGCATTGGGTTGATTGCCTGTTACCCTCATCCGTTGGAAATGTCCAGCAGATTTCAGTGGAGAGTGAACGACAAAAGCCCTATATATTTTCGTTAGAGAGTTATGAATATGTAGGTCTTTTAAAGGACCTCTTTATATTTAATTGTTTTGGTAATTTTAGCGTCGGGATTTTAGACGCCCTAGAATGAAAATGAAAATGAAATTACCTCACCTTAATTTTGATGGATCTACATAGTTTACTTCGATGTTGGGCGTTACGATCTTTTTCGTGTAGGGCCGCCACGATGGAGTTACACGACGAATTAACACTTTGTTACTAATATAGGCAATCACTTATTAACCCCTGAAGGAATAGGCCTACCCTTTTACAGTCATTAGGTCTTATATTATAAGGAATTCACACAGAACTTTAGGGAGGACTTTAGACATCCTCCCGTTTAAAGCGTTTACTGTAACATAACAG
Organism: Bathynomus jamesi; assembly: GCA_023014485.1. Lineage (NCBI taxonomy): Eukaryota > Metazoa > Arthropoda > Malacostraca > Isopoda > Cirolanidae > Bathynomus > Bathynomus jamesi. The sequence goes on along the minus strand of JAJOZX010004620.1, from coordinate 390,058 downwards.
CCCTGAGACTATTCCTTTAATATATCTTCATATTTCTGTATAAATTGCTGATTTTGCAAAGTTGTTGACTTTCTCCCTTGTTTTTGCATGGGTTAGCAAATGGAAAATTTCGTTTCACGTGAAATAAATGAAGGTTTCACGTGGTTATGCAGACCGACGCCTACATACGGTTTCTATGTATGTATGGCAATCATTTCATTCCCATTAGGCTATGTCAACAATCCCGAGCCAATTTTGTATAGATAATTAATTCAATTAATTAATTAATAATTTATATTTAATTATGAAATAAAGGTATCACATACGATACCATGTTGTGGTTTTTCCATATACTGGGGGGGGGCCGGAGAAAAATTTGTTATAGATCAAATTTTTTGATAAAGTGTTTTAAACCATGTGAAATGGATTGAAAAGAATGAAATAGGAATTTAGGAAGAGAAAGGTTACTCAAGACCTATTTAAATATAAAAGTTCAAGAGGTTAGCTTCTCAAGTTTGGTTAAAGTTATTTCAATCAGTTCGACTCCCCTTAGGTATAGGAAATTTATGTTTATTAAGTAAAGTTATTAACTTTTGCTCATTATTTATCTGTGTAAATTTTATGTCACCAATTTTTAAATGCTGGTTTACTAATGTTGTTTTGGAGTTTCGTCATGTTTTGTTTTGTTAATGATTTATGTTTTAATTAAAATGACTTCTACGTTGGTGAGTTAATTGAAATGTACTGTACTTCCATGTTATGTTGTTTGGTTGAAAGAGTTTGTACTGTATTCAAACCTCCTACCACTTCAGACTAGTCAATACCCGTAGTTTTAGTGGAGTAAATGTTACTCCTCCACAGGTAGATCTGGAGGGCTTGGGGCTTTGAATCCTGTACTGTTTTTATGTGTTTGGTCTCTGGCCATAGAGGCCATAAAACCCTTGTAATAGTTTGGGCTGTGGCCAAGGGGAGGCCACAAACCCTTGTAATAGTTTGGGCTGTGGCCAAGGGGAGGCCACAAAACCCTTGTAATAGTTTGGGTTGTGGCCAAGGGAGGCCACAAAACCCTTGTAATAGTTTGGGTTGGCCAAGGGGCCACAAAACCCTTAATAGTTTGGTCTGTGCCATGGAAGGCCACAGAACCTTGTTATAGTTTGGTTGTGGCCATGGTAGGCCAAAACCCTTGTAATAGTTTGGGTTGTGGCCATGGGAGGCCACAAAACCCTTGTAATAGTTTGGTCTGTGGCCAAGGTAGGCCACAAAACCCTTGTAATTGTTTGGGCTGTGGCCAAGGGAGGCCACAAAACCCTTGTAATTGTTTGGGATGGCCATGGGAGGCCACAAAACCCTTGTAATAGTTTGGTCTGTGGCCATGGAGGCCACAAAACCCTTGTAATAGTTTGGGTTGTGGCCAAGGAGGCCACAAACCCTTGTAATAGTTTGGGTTGTGGCCAAGGGAGGCCACAAAACCCTTGTAATTGTTTGGTCTGTGGCCAAGGGAGGCCACAAACCCTTGTAATTGTTTGGGTTGTGGCCATGGTAGGCCACAAAACCCTTGTAATTGTTTGGGCTGTGGCCAAGGAGGCCACAAAACCCTTGTAATTGTTTGGGTTGTGGCCAAGGTAGGCCACAAAACCCTTGTAATAGTTTGGGTTGTGGCCAGGAGGCCACAAAACCTTGTATAATTTGGGTTGTGGCCATGGTAGGCCAAAAACCCTTGTAATAGTTTGGTTGTGGCCATGGAGGCCACAAAACCTTGTATAGTTTGGGTTGTGGCCATGGTAGGCCAAAAACCCTTGTAATAGTTTGGGTGTGGCCAAGGTAGGCCACAAAACCCTTGTAATAGTTTGGGCTGTGGCCAAGGGGCCACAAAACCCTTGTAATAGTTTGGGTTGTGGCCAAGGGGAGGCCACAAAACCCTTGTAATAGTTTGGGTTGTGGCCAAGGGAGGCCACAAAACCCTTAATAGTTTGGTCTGTGGCCATGGAAGGCCACAAAACCTTGTATAGTTTGGGTTGTGGCCATGGTAGGCCAAAAACCCTTGTAATAGTTTGGGTTGTGGCCAAGGGAGCCACAAAACCCTTGTAATAGTTTGGTCTGTGGCCAAGGTAGGCCACAAAACCCTTGTAATTGTTTGGGCTGTGGCCATGGAGGCCACAAAACCCTTGTAATAGTTTGGGTTGTGGCCAAGGTAGGCACAAAACCCTTGTAATTGTTTGGGTGTGGCCAAGGGGAGGCCACAAAACCCTTGTAATTGTTTGGGCTGTGGCCAAGGTAGGCCACAAAACCCTTGTAATAGTTTGGGTTGTGGCCAAGGGGAGGCCACAAAACCCTTGTAATAGTTTGGGTTGTGGCCAAGGTAGGCCACAAAACCCTTGTAATTGTTTGGGCTGTGGCCAAGGGAGGCCACAAAACCCTTGTAATTGTTTGGGTTGTGGCCAAGGTAGGCCACAAAACCCTTGTAATTGTTTGGGTGTGGCCAAGGGGAGGCCACAAAACCCTTGTAATTGTTTGGGTTGTGGCCAAGGTAGGCCACAAAACCCTTGTAATAGTTTGGGTCTGTGGCCATGGAAGGCCACAAGAACCTTGTTATAGTTTGGGTTGTGGCCATGGTAGGCCAAAAACCCTTGTAATAGTTTGGGTCTGTGGCCATGGAGGCCACAAAACCCTTGTTATATTTGGGTTGTGGCCATGGTAGGCCAAAAACCCTTGTAATAGTTTGGGTTGTGGCCAAGGTAGGCCACAAAACCCTTGTAATTGTTTGGGTGTGGCCAAGGGAGGCCACAAAACCCTTGTAATTGTTTGGTCTGTGGCCATGGAGGCCACAAGAACCTTGTTATAGTTTGGGTTGTGGCCATGGTAGGCCAAAAACCCTTGTAATAGTTTGGGTTGTGGCCAAGGTAGGCCACAAAACCCTTGTAATTGTTTGGGATGTGGCCAAGGAGGCCACAAAACCCTTGTAATAGTAATAGTTTGAGCTGTGGCCAAGGAAAGGCCACAAAACCCATCTTAGATTACCTATAATTAATTTGCGTTTTATTTGTTATTCCATTTTTGTTTTTCCTCACTTTTTAATATAAAAGGTGTAGCATTTTATAAAGTCCTCACTCTTTCCAAAATGAAAGGGTGTTGCAATTTAATTTATTTTCCATAGGAAATATTACAATGTTTTGTATATATTTATATACTGTATGTATAATTTTAATTTTGTGATGTTACAGTTCTGCACTTAATTTTTGTGATGTTACAGTTCTGCACTTAATTTTTGTGATGTTACAGTTCTGCACTTAATTTTTGTGATGTTACAGTTCTGCACTTAATTTTTGTGATGTTACAGTTCTGCACTTAATTTTTGTGATGTTACAGTTCTGCACTTAATTTTTTGATGTTACAGTTCTGCACTTAATTTTTGTGATGTTACAGTTCTGCACTTAATTTTTGTGATGTTACAGTTCTGCACTTAATTTTTGATGTTACAGTTCTGCACTTAATTTGTGTGATGTTACAGTTCTGCACTTAATTTTTGTTGATGTTACAGTTCTGCACTTAATTTTTGTGATTTACAGTTCTGCACTTAATTTTTGTGATGTTACAGTTCTGCACTTAATTTTTGTGATGTTACAGTTCTGCACTTAATTTTTGTGATGTTACAGTTCTGCACTTAATTTTTGTAATGTTACAGTTCTGCACTTAATTTTTGTGATGTTACAGTTCTGCACTTAATTTTTGTAATGTTACAGTTCTGCACTTAATTTTTGTGATGTTACAGTTCTGCACTTAATTTTTGTGATGTTACAGTTCTGCACTTAATTTTTGTGATGTTACAGTTCTGCACTTAATTTTTGTGATGTTACAGTTCTGCACTTAATTTTTGTGATGTTACAGTTCTGCACTTAATTTTTGTGATGTTACAGTTCTGCACTTAATTTTTGTGATGTTACAGTTCTGCACTTAATTTTTGTGATGTTACAGTTCTGCACTTAATTTTTGTGATGTTACAGTTCTGCACTTAATTTTTGTGATGTTACAGTTCTGCACTTAATTTTTGTGATGTTACAGTTCTGCACTTAATTTTTGTGATGTTACAGTTCTGCACTTAATTTTTGTGATGTTACAGTTCTGCACTTAATTTTTGTGATGTTACAGTTCTGCACTTAATTTTTGTGATGTTACAGTTCTGCACTTAATTTTTGTGATGTTACAGTTCTGCACTTAATTTTTGTGATGTTACAGTTCTGCACTTAATTTTTGTGATGTTACAGTTCTGCACTTAATTTTTGTGATGTTACAGTTCTGCACTTAATTTTTGTGATGTTACAGTTCTGCACTTAATTTTTGTGATGTTACAGTTCTGCACTTAATTTTTGTGATGTTACAGTTCTGCACTTAATTTTTGTGATGTTACAGTTCTGCACTTAATTTTTGTGATGTTACAGTTCTGCACTTAATTTTTGTGATGTTACAGTTCTGCACTTAATTTTTGTGATGTTACAGTTCTGCACTTAATTTTTGTGATGTTACAGTTCTGCACTTAATTTTTGTGATGTTACAGTTCTGCACTTAATTTTTGTGATTACAGTTCTGCACTTAATTTTTGTGATGTTACAGTTCTGCACTTAATTTTTGTGATGTTACAGTTCTGCACTTAATTTTTGTGATGTTACAGTTCTGCACTTAATTTTTGTGATGTTACAGTTCTGCACTTAATTTTTGTGATGTTACAGTTCTGCACTTAATTTTTGTGATGTTACAGTTCTGCACTTAATTTTTGTGATGTTACAGTTCTGCACTTAATTTTTGTGATGTTACAGTTCTGCACTTAATTTTTGTGATGTTACAGTTCTGCACTTAATTTTTGTGATGTTACAGTTCTGCACTTAATTTTTGTGATGTTACAGTTCTGCACTTAATTTTTGTGATGTTACAGTTCTGCACTTAATTTTTGTGATGTTACAGTTCTGCACTTAATTTTTGTGATGTTACAGTTCTGCACTTAATTTTTGTGATGTTACAGTTCTGCACTTAATTTTTGTGATGTTACAGTTCTGCACTTAATTTTTGTGATGTTACAGTTCTGCACTTAATTTTTGTGATGTTACAGTTCTGCACTTAATTTTTGTGATGTTACAGTTCTGCACTTAATTTTTGTGATGTTACAGTTCTGCACTTAATTTTTGTGATGTTACAGTTCTGCACTTAATTTTTGTGATGTTACAGTTCTGCACTTAATTTTTGTGATGTTACAGTTCTGCACTTAATTTTTGTGATGTTACAGTTCTGCACTTAATTTTTGTGATGTTACAGTTCTGCACTTAATTTTTGTGATGTTACAGTTCTGCACTTAATTTTTGTGATGTTACAGTTCTGCACTTAATTTTTGTGATGTTACAGTTCTGCACTTAATTTTGTGATGTTACAGTTCTGCACTTAATTTTTGTGATGTTACAGTTCTGCACTTAATTTTTGTGATGTTACAGTTCTGCACTTAATTTTTGTGATGTTACAGTTCTGCACTTAATTTTTGTGATGTTACAGTTCTGCACTTAATTTTTGTGATGTTACAGTTCTGCACTTAATTTTTGTGATGTTACAGTTCTGCACTTAATTTTTGTGATGTTACAGTTCTGCACTTAATTTTTGTGATGTTACAGTTCTGCACTTAATTTTTGTGATGTTACAGTTCTGCACTTAATTTTTGTGATGTTACAGTTCTGCACTTAATTTTTGTGATGTTACAGTTCTGCACTTAATTTTTGTGATGTTAATGAGTCTTATAAGTAAAATTGCTGAAATAAATTTTATAACCTACACCACAGGTTGAATTATAAATTTAGTGTTTTTAGTTAGAATAGGCCTTGAGTGTAAAGAGTAGGGTCTACTTTGTGAGGTAGGCTTCGTAATTTATTATTATTTATATGTAATGAAAAGGTCAAACATGGAATAAATTCTGTTCAGATGTCAAAATGTTTGATAAGGCGTAATTTTATTATTTGTTTGTTTTAATTCTGTTTTGTTATTTTATTCAAGGTTAAGGTTTTCACAGCAAATAACCCTTCCCCACACGGGCCACCATGTGAAAAACTATATAGGGCATTGGGTTGATTGCCTGTTACCCTCATCCGTTGGAAATGTCCAGCAGATTTCAGTGGAGAGTGAACGACAAAAGCCCTATATATTTTCGTTAGAGAGTTATGAATATGTAGGTCTTTAAAGGACCTCTTTATATTTAATTGTTTATGGTAATTTTAGCGTCGGGATTTTAGACGCCCTAGAATGAAAATGAAAATGAAATTACCTCACCTTAATTTTGATGGATCATACATAGTTTACTTCGATGTTGGGCGTTACGATCTTTTTCGGTGTAGGGCCGCCACGATGGAGTTACACGACGAATTAACACTTTGTTACTAATATAGGCAATCACTTATTAGCCCCTGAAGGAATAGGCCTACCCTTTTACAGTCATTAGGTCTTATATTATAAGGAATTCACACAGAACTTTAGGGAGGACTTTAGACATCCTCCCGTTTAAAGCGTTTACTGTAACATAAACAGCCCTGAGACTATTCCTTTAATATATCTTCATATTTCTGTATAAATTGCTGATTTTGCAAAGGTTGTTGACTTTCTCCCTTGTTTTTGCATGGGTTAGCGAATGGAAGATTTCGTTTCACGTGAAATAAATGAAGGTTTCACGTGGTTATGCAGACCGACGCCTACATACGGTTTCCATGTATGTATGGCAATCATTTCATTCCCATTAGGCTATGTCAACAATCCCGAGCCAATTTTGTATAGATAATTAATTCAATTAATTAATTAATAATTTATATTTAATTATGAAATAAAGGTATCACATACGATACCATGTTGTGGTTTTTCCATAGGGTGGGTTAATTGTGGACCAATTCATACAGAGCATTTTTCACACCTCTTCCTGCATAAAAAAATATTGACGATGTCAGTTCACTTCGAAAGTGTGTTTTAACAGCATGGAATGAACTCTACCAAGAGACCATTTTCACAGTAGTTCGCCAGTGGTGCTAAATTGGGGAAATGAGCCTTCTGACAGCTTTTAAAATATAACCAGGTTACCCCATACCCCATTCTTAACTATTTGCCATAATCTAACCTTGGGGCAAATTAGTACAACTTTATAAAGCCTTTTCTGGCTTTTTTTTTTTTTTTTTTTGTCGCTTAAACGCTTCTTTCTGGGAGGGCCTCGTATACAGGGTGTCCAAAAAAGTTCCGAAATAAATAAAAAATTTTCTCAAACAAATTAACATGGGCAAAAACTGTTAAATCTAATAGCTGGACTCAAGTTTGTTAATTATATATTTGCGTTAATTTATATATGTTTGCAAATGTGTTTAACGACCATGTCACTCATCTATGGAAGTATTGTTTACCGCTACAGGCTGCAATTATTCCAGGTGTTTGCTTTTCTGTGTGCAAGAAGGTCCCTCAAATATTTGGTCTCTATTTTAAATTTAAAATCATTTATGTAATTTAAAATAATTAATGTAAATAATTAAATAAAGTGCTTTAATGTTCAGAGATAAAATAAACTTCAAAGATGATAAACAAGGTCTTAAGGCCATTGGTAATTACTAAGTTAATTAAATAAACTTAAATATATAATTAACATCAGCCTGAGTGTGGCTAATAATTAGATGTCGCAAAGCGTTTAAACCCAAGTCAATTTGTTTGAGAGAAATTTTTTGTACTTTTCCGTTATACCCCGCAATTTCTTCTTTCCCGGTTAGGTCAACTGTACGCCCTTGACAATTGGTTAGGTTAAGTCATGATATTTTCGTTAAAATATTCGTTAGTATTTCGTTAAAATATTCGTTAGTTTTAACAAAAATATCACGACTTAACCTAACCAATATGTCAAAGGCATACAGTTGACCTAACCGGGAAAGAAGAAATTGCGGGGATATAACTGAAAAATATCGAATTTTTTTTATTTTAGACCTGTATCATCTAGCTGTGTAGTTAATACATTCGGCCATTTTGAAAATATAATGAAGTACAGTGTATGATTTCTTACGATTTCAATTAACTTGGATACATACCATTCGCATTTGTCTAAAATAAAATAAAATTACCTCTCTCTCAAAGTAACGTTTTGCGACAGATAGCAAGTTGCCAGGCTCAAGTTTTTGAAACGAAGACGACAATAATAGTAGTAGTAGTAACAGTAGTAGAAATGTTAATAGTGTAGAGCAGTGGTGGCGAACCTATGGCACGCGATCAAATTTGCTTGGCACACCTAAGCATAGAAATTGTTATCCAAAAAATGAGTATAAAATAATAGACAATGTTTATAATTTGGTGTAATACACAGGGTGTCCGAGAATTATCTGTACAAGTTTTGGCTGTTATTAAAAGTCAACCATGAAGTGTAGAAATTCCAGTGTTGTCCCATTTTACAGAGAATCTCTAAGTTTTTTCTGATACCAAGTTTTGACAAGTTTTTTAGAAATTCCATTGTGTCCGAAAATTAATTATCTGTACAATTTCATCTTTTAATAAAATTCTTGATAACACACGTAAAATTCTTAAACAAGATTTAGAATCTGTATTTTCAAAAGTTTCTTTTATTAAAGTAACGTTGTTACAAAACATTCGATATGTGCACCATCAGTGATTCGCAAAACATCCAATCGATACTCCAAATGTTGCCATGTACGCTGCAGCATATCCACATCAATTCGCTCAATAGCAGCTGTGATTCTTGCTTTTAAATCATCAATGTCTGTCACCGCGTACATTTCTAAAAACTTGTCAAACGTAGTATCAGAAAAAAAATTAATGATTCTCTGTAAAATGGGACAAAACTGGAATTTCTACACTTCATGGTTGACTTTTAATAACAGCCAAAAATTGTACAGATAATTCTCGGACACCCGGTATATAAACTTTGGTGGGCAGGCCAATTTTTTTTAATGGTTTGCACGGTTTTGTTGGCACGCGACTGTAAAGAGGTTCGCCACCCCTGGTGTAGAGCATGCTATAACCAAAGCCTATCTATATTTAGTCGCACCACGCTTGTACAAAATTTCATTCAAGTTTGTTAAATAACCTTCTGTCCCAAATTGTATGCAGAAAATATCTGACGTCACGAAATACAAAATTCTTTAAAAGAGTTGACATTTTTATTTTTCACCTTCACTTTTCCGTTTGGTGCCCACCACTAGAATTAAAATTATTACCATCAAGTGTACTTTTTTACGCTGATTTCAAAAATATATAATTTTTTCCCGATAAATGAATAATAAAAACATTACAGCTCTTCAACGTTTTGAATTTCATACATTTGTTTATTCTTCAAAAATTTGACGATAATTTGCGTTTAAAATTGAACGTAGGCCATCTTATTCTTAGTTGGCGTAAAGACCTAGGCTATATACATTTGTGACACTTTTAAAGCATAAAAGGAACAGAATGGAAGACTGGAATATTATAAAAATAATTGCAAACTAACGAAAATATCAACTTAACCTAACCAATCGTCAAGGGCGTACAGTTGACCTAACCGGGCATTCAATTGGATCTTTTCGGTTTGACGGCCTGTAATATTTTTTAACATTACTTGTTTTTTATTGTCCAGTTTTAATCGAGGATTTCAAAAATAACATTCATGTTTTAGAGAAACAGTTTTAGGTCAACGTACGCTCATGACGATTGGTTAGGTTAAGTCATGATATTTTCGTTTGCTTTGACAGTAAACTAACGAAAATATCATAACCTAACCAATCGTCAAGGGCATTCAGTTGACCGAACCGGGCATTCAGTTAACCGAACCGGGCATTCAGTTAACCGAACCGGGCATTCAGTTAACCGAACCGGGCATTCAGTTAACCGAACCAGTTGGTAGAGTCTAGAATTTGACGTCCCGTAGCCATGACTCGATTTTTTTTTCCGCCGGCCGTCAAACCAAAAAGATCCCAATACGGTTTAAAAATATATATTTTAAATTTGTTAAATTGCATATAAGTACTTCATTTTGTTTCTCTAAAACATGAGTTATTTTTGAAACCCTCGATTAAAACTAGACAAAAAAACAAGTAATGTTAAAAAATATTACAGGCCGTCAAACCGAAAAAATCCGGTCAATTTTAATGTTAATATATAAATATCATCTAACCTATTTTGCATAATAAATATCATGTAATCTATTACATATGTAATCTATTTTTCATTTTTGCTGCCCTATTATGCAAAATGTTCGCATTTCTCAAAAAAAAAAAAAATGTTATTTCCATATTCAGAGGGTCAAAATGCGGCACGTCTTTTTTTTGAACAGGACGTCCTATCCGCGGATAGGTTGACAAGTCAACGGATAGGATGCAAAAAGTATATTTGCTGTGGTTATACGGCTAAATTATTGGCAGAAATAGATTCAGCAGACACGATTTAACTTAAATTCATATTTTAGTAAAGGATATCTATTGCAGATAAATTAGAATTTGTCCTGTTTGTATGTATACGGGCCAGAGTGACCGTTATTACGGATATATAGTAACCGTTATTACATTATCATTTGTATAATTTAGGTCTCGGAGGTACGGGGGCGGAGCCCCCGTAAAGATCACGCATCACAAATTGATAGCCTTTACATGAACATTACGAAAAATTCAAAGTTCATCCTGACATTTTTAATGACGTCGGCCTAGGCCGTATAGGAGCATCACTAGCTGCCAAATGACAACATACGAACAGGACGAATTCTAATTTATTTGCAATAGATATCCTTTACTAAAATATGAATTTAAGTTAAATCGTGTATGCTGAATCTATTTGACAATAATTTAGCCATATAACCACAGCAAATATACTTTTTGCGTCCTATCCGTTAACTTGTCGTCCTGTTCAGAAAAAAGACGCGCCCGTCAAAATGCACTAGTGGTGCTATTTTCAAAACAATTTGGTGGTGGGCTCCAAACGGAAAAGACCCCGTTATTGGAGGCTAACCAGTTAACTTGGAGAAAGTAGGACCCCCCCCCCCCTAAAAGATCTACACAAACTGGTAGTGTAGGACTTTAAATACAGCCCTAGTACAGTTGCCTCATAAACAAAGAAATTTACTTAAATCTCCGAATTTACGTTAGGGAATAGGCCTCATGAATATGCAATGAATGTACAATACAAAAAGCATTTTAATTAAAAGCTCTCTTTAACTTACCTTAACAGACGGACGAACTTTTTTGTAGGTTAAGTCTAAATACTTGTATTTGAAACGGTAGTATTCGACCCAGTCGGCGTTAAAGGGTTAACTTACCTTAACAGACGAACAATTACCCAGAAAAGTATTAGGACGGTTTTCGATATATTTACAAACGTTATCAAGATCTTTGTTTTCTGGATGCCAACCGCAAACTAAGCGTTTATCTATAACCTACCCAGACCTCTCCAGTAACCAACCAACCACCCTAGCAGAACTTGCTTACAAATTTCAATGACCCTACCATTGACTCAACAACAGTGGTTCTTAACTTTTTTCGGCTACGACCCAAATTCTGGTTGCTGGGCTAGCTAAGCGACCCACGCCTTCAAACAGTTCACTTGTAATAGATATTAAGATAAATAATTAAGTACTGGTAAATGATTAAGGATAACGTAAATAAATTATAAATGACAATTTAATGACCCAATCAAAATGGCTTGGCAACCCAATTTTGGGTCGCGACCTAGAGGTTAAAAACCACTGTTCTACAACAATATGACCAACTTTATTCATGAGTACCACTTTTTTTACCTCATTGTCCCACTTACATATTGAATGAATTGTCTTTCTTCAAATTCAAAAATAACTTACACTGTGTTCTTGTGTATTTTTTAAATTTCTTTCGAGCTTTGGTTCTTTAGTTTAACATTTTAATTACTGAAGATGAAAACTGGTGTTTCCGAAACATTAAGTTAACTGCCATAAGTGATTTCTACTGCAACATGAGTCCTCCTTTTCATTATTATTATTATATATATACGAGTGTGTGTATACATATGGCTTAGTAAACTATTTATTAAAAAATATGAAAGTAACCGAGTCACATTTTAAAAGATAATTGAATTTACGAGATGAGAAAAGTGTTGCTTTACGTCTGACATTTTCTTCAGCGTAATTTAATCTTCATTAGAGCAATTTTATAGCATTTGTTTAATGTTCCGAGAATAGCGTCTGACGTAAGACGTCTCTTAGCGGATTTTGTTGCTCCATTGTTTTGTTTAAGGTCATTTGAATTTCGGATAAAAAGTAAAATTATTTATCACAAGTTTTAAGAGGATGTAATTTCTAAATCCCATCTTTTACTCCCCTGATCACGGGCTAATCGCCTACGTGTTCGTTTAAAAAAAAAACCCGACAAGAAGGGTTATTAAATCTTAGTCTTGCCTAGGTCCCCTGAGGAGCGCTAAATCATAAATATTTTATTACATTTCGTATCTCTTCAATGAAAGCATATCGTTTTTCCTTGACCTTCAAGTATTCTCGACTTGGGGTAGGATTGCGGGAATTAGATCATCGTTCTAAATTAACTTTCGCAATATCCAAGCAAGAGGGGGATGGAAATACCCAATTGGAAATGCGCAATTACCTCACAGTTCGTTGAATAGGATAAAACTGAGGAAGGGGTTTCGCTTGAACCGAAAATTTGATAAATTTAATGATTTGTAAAATGATAAAAATTTCCTTTCTTCATATTTCGTTAACATAGATCGGCTTTCCTTCCATACTACTAATAGTAATGATTTCATTTAATGTAGATCGACTTTCCTTCCATACTACTAATAGTAATGATTTCGTTAACGTAGATCGGCTTTCCTTCCATACTACTAATAGTAATGATAATGGTGAATGAAAAACAATATTACAAAATGGCTTCCATTTTATTATAAAATGGAAAGATAAAAATCAATATTACACCATAGATTTGAGCATTAAAGACATTATTTTTTTTTTTAAAGATGAAATAAATTTTCCTTTCATGAAAATATAAAGATAATATTGTTATATAGTATAAATAAATGAGGGGTCGCGCGTCTTAAGGTACCTAGGCGCCACCACAGGCGAAAACATGTTTTTGATGGATATCATTATTTTTACCCTTCCTCTATCGCGTGGTTTGGGTTATAATGACCTTACGACACTAGAAGTATGTTTGAAAACCTTATGAAGCGAACTACTTTTTTCACCTCATTCTGTGCCAGAAATCGCACCCAAAGTTCGGCATAATAAGAAAATAATTTTTTTTAAAAAAATATATAAAATATGAAAATCTATTGCAAAAACTCATCAACATCTTCATTAGCATACTTAGAACTCTAATTTAGCCAAAAATGAACGTTCTAGCTTAATTAATAACAGAGATACTATTGCGAGAATATTGCTGAACTTTGGAGGCGATTTCTGGCGAATTTTAATTTTGGCGCTTAGGTACCTTAAGACTCGGGACCCCTCAAATATGAATGAAAAAAGTTATATATATATATACACACAGGGTGTAACAGAATTCGTTCACCATAGGGTTAATTTTTTATGATATAGCTGGGAAATTAACAAAAACATCAGAGGTTCAAGGTTTATTTATCAAAATTATCTCAACGCGTTCGTCTTTCGTTAATTTCTCAGCCATATCTGAAAAAAAAACAACTATATATTAATTACCCTACGGTGCGCGAAGTCTGGTACACCCTGTATGCATAAGAGTTACTCTTTATTGAAGAAACATTATTCAATTTATCTTATATAGTACATTTTTTAAGTACAAGTAAATGAAATAAAAAATACAACGAATAAATAAGAGTTATTAGTGTTGTTATTATTATATTCACAAAATATGTGAGAAAGAGTAAAAATATATTTACAAGTTTTCTGTTTACTACAATTAAAATCTCCACATGAGGTAATTTTTTTTTAACTTGAAATGTACAATAATTTTATTTACTCAGCTATACTAAAAGAGTTCTTACTCGTAAATAGAAAAGGTTACAACAGTTGTGTATTTTATAGTACATTTTTAAGTACATGTAACACGGTATAAAGAAAAATTGAAAAATTAAAAAGTGTCTATTTACCGAGGGACGCGATATATTTTTATTGACAATTGTACAATAACTCTTATAAATAGCTTAAGCCTAGCAATACTTGATTATTTTGGTACCTAAACGCAATATCTTTTCGTGGATTAATTATATTAATTACAAATAATAATATTAATAACAATATTTAGTCTTTATTTAACAAAGTATCATTCATTGATTACGATAATAATGATAATTTGAATTCCCTCACATTCGCTGATCTTCCATATAAAGTTTTAATTAAAAAAAATATATATTAAGAAACTGTACAAAGTTATTCACAACATGAAAAATAAAATATATAAAAAAAAAAAAAGGTTCAACCAATCATGTCTCGTTCATGCATATGACGTCATAAGTCATTCGGTCAATCATGATCCTCGAACGTCGTGATGTCATAATCGGTTTTAACCAATCAGCGCCCTTGGTCGTCACTGTCTAAAGTCTCGTCTTTGTCTGTTAAGTAAAATGAGTAATTTAGCCTCCCTCCAACACCGAGGTTTGTAGATGGAGGTTGGGAGGAAACTATGGGGGTAAGGGTTGAATAGAGGAGAAGATGAGAGTAATGTGCAATATATATAAATTACTCGTACAACAGTATTTTCAGTTGCTAAACGGGCCTATATTTTACATTGTATCGAAACACTTTCACGGGCGTTGAGAAAACGAGTATTTTTCAATTAAGAATTTCGAATGCATGACTGTAGTTCGAACCTGTTTATTAAATTTTACTTTATAATTATTATTTTGAAAGAACCATTTATTAAGAACCGTTCTGTTCTAGTATTAAGAACAGCTGATGAAGGACTCTTCTTCTTTTTTTTAAAAACTAGAGAGAACCGCTTCAAATGGGGGCTCCTGATCGGTCCTTCTCCAGCTTCCTCATTCGTCCTCACCTTTCTTGCCCTGATACGCGTGTTTCCTGAGCCTATCGTACAAGTCTTCCTTGTTACCATAAATGGAGGCATTCGAGCGGGCCAGGCTGTTCGTAGCACCATTGGCATAACCCGCTGAAATGATAATGATAATAGTCTTTATATACTGTATATACACAAACTTTTTCAGATATCATTATTTTAGTCTTTCGTAAAGATAGTGTATACAGATGGTTGACAAAAGTGAATAGTCCTTTGGTTTTTCCAGTTTTAATAATAATAATAAAAATAATAAATTTATTAAATCAATATATTAAGAATTGTGTTGTTTTCCCATTTAAAGCATTCCAATGATAAAGTTTGCCATTATTGAGGACAATAATCAGTGTGTCTATTTACTTTTGTTAACCCTCCGTATACAATGCAATTAATCCATATTTTCTTTTATCAGATCGACAGTTGGAAACCACAAATACGGTTCAGGTGGGGACCGAAACGTGACTCACTCTTCATGTAGGTTTCATTGTAGAAATTTGGCATCTCCCAAGCGTCTTCCTCGTCATCGTAGTAGTGAGCATAGGTGGAGTGGTGGGAAGGCGCGATGCTTTCGGCGTAGGGCGCGGCAGGCCCGTAATAGAAGTTCACCTGCCGGGTGCGTTGGGCGAGGTAAGTATGGGGTGTGGGGTAGGAAGTAAGTGTAGAGTAAGAGATAGGGTAATATGGGTATGGAATCTGAGGGTCAAATTTAAAAATCTAGGGTATAAGGGATGAAGTGGGTATAAGGGATGAAATGGGTACAAGGGTCGAAATGGGGTATAAGTGCAGGATGTGAGGTAGGTGAAAATTTGATAATTAACTGACCACGATTAAATGTTAATTTTAACTTAAACATTTATAAAGGCAGTTTAAAACAAGGTGGTTCGAACTGTGTTCTTTAGTTATCAGTTACAACTACAGACCTGTGACCCATTCGGATCGGTGGACGGAGGAGGTAGGAGCTTCTTGGGATCCTTCCTGCGTGTGGCCCTGATGCAGATCATCCAAATGAGCAGGACCAGAAGGATAATGAAGGCGACAGCACCCGCGATACCGCTGGCGATGTAGGCAAAATTACTCTTCACCTGCCGGGGGAAAAAGGGGAGCCTCATAAAGACTTCTTTCACGAGTGATGTCACGCACGCGAAGCGCAATTATACTAAAAAAAAAAAAGTGGTCTTTCTACGCAAAATCTCGAGCGAATCCTTTTATAACTGGTCAGGCGAGAGGAACTTTCGGGTTTGTAAACATCGTCTGTCCATTTATTTATCTATAGACAGAGAGACAGACGGGTATAATATATATATAGTACTGTGCAAGAGTCAGAGACCAGCCAGCCCTTTATCATAGAAAGAGCGATATAGTTTCAGTAAAGTAATAGTGTTGAACGTATTCATCAATAACCCGATTGTGAAATTGAACATGCATTCATCAACATAAAACCAGATAAAATGTTGAAGTACATTTCCCTAAAGTTTGACTCATATATATATATATATATATATACAGGGTGTACATAAAGTCAGGATTTATTTTTGTGAAGCACTTGGAAATTATATGGAATTCAATCATAAAATGATAAAGTGGTAACATTTATTAAATAATTAAGAGTAGGATTCGACGTGACGCCCATCAGTATCCCTGCACAGCTCAAATCGTTCCGCAGCATTTCTAAACACATTCTGGAGCATTTGCGGGGTTATGTTATCTGCAGCAGTTCGTATACGTGTACGTAAGTTTTCAAGACTCGTAATCTTCGTCTGATAGACGTGCGATTTGATAAAGCCCCATGCAAAGAAATCTAAAGGGGTTAAATCTGGTGATCTCGCTGGCCAAGGTCTGTTGCTTCCGCGTCCGATCCAGCGATTTGGAAAACGTCCATTTAGATAATCCTGAACAATTTTGGCATAGTGACAAGGAGCACCATCATGTTGATAGACGACGGTACTAACAATCCTATCCCCGTCGTCTATCAACATGATGGTGCTCCTTGTCACTATGCCAAAATTGTTCAGGATTATCTAAATGGACGTTTTCCAAATCGCTGGATCGGACGCGGAAGCAACAGACCTTGTGTTGCGAGATGACCAGATTTAACTCCTTTAGATTTCTTTGCATGGGGCTTTATCGAGTCGCACGTCTATCAGACGAAGATTACGAGTCTTGAAAACTTACGTACACGTATACGAACTGCTGCAGATAACATAACCCCGCAAATGCTCCAGAATGTGTTTAGAAATGCTGCGGAACGATTTGAGCTGTGCAGGGATACTGATGGGCGTCACGTCGAATCCTACTCTTAATTACTTAATAAATGTTACCACTTTATCATTTTATGATTGAATTCCATATAATTTCCAAGTGCTTCACAAAAATAGATCCTGACTTTATGTACACTCTGTATAAGGCATTCCGAAGCAAAAGTAGCACAAGCGCCATTTTTCTTAATCGTCAGAAAACGCGTTGAAAGTTATGCGACCTTCGGACAGAGATAACGCATTACTTTTCGCGGGACTTTTGACCATACGAACATTGGCGTTTCTGCAATTCATCCATTACCATATGATAGTATACGGTCTGAAGAACCTCTCAGTGGGTATAACTCATTTTTGTCCCGGATGGCGCTTGTGCTACTTTTGCTTCGGAAGACATCATATATATATATATATACAGTGTGTCCCATAAGTTCGGTCTCATAGGAAAATTTATTTAAATTTAAATTTACAAAAGTAATACATTAGAACTAAAACAAATGTTGAAAATGATGTCTTGTTTTGGGACCTTTTTGTTTGTTGCAGGTAGAGTATCACGCAATGGCTAATATGAAAGTGAGTTACACTCGTGAGGAAAAAGGCCTAGGGAGGCCTTTTCCTCACCAGTCTAACTCACTTAACCCAGAGCTCGACACCGTGATCACTGATATAACGAGCGACTAATTAATAATTGAGTCACTTACATTGCAGGTTTCTCCCGTAAAGGAACCTTCACACTCGCAGAATGGATTTCCATCATCCCTCTTCAGACACTTTCCATCGTTTTTGCAGAAGTTCAGGCAACTGTCTGTTGGTTGGAGGAGGAAGCATTGAGAAAGGTATTTTTACAAAGGATTACAAAAAGCTTCTTAAACGTACAAAAAGCTTCTGAAAAATACAAAAAGGATAAAATTTACTCTCTAAAAAAACTTTGTAATGCCTCGTTTTGGAGTAAAATTTGAAGAAGGTAAATAAATACGAGTTATAACTGAACGTTCGGAAGTGAATGTGATTCAAGTGTATTTTTCACCGATTTTTGTCTTTGGCCAAAAAGTGACTCGAGTACTTGAATCTGTACTCTGCGTGCTGAGTGCGTACCTACCCGCAAAGTGACTCAAATCTCGCTTTGTGGGAAAAAGAAAACCGTGATCATAGGTGACTCAAGTACTTGAATCACTTTCACTTCCAAGAGTTTAATTATTACGAGAGACGCGAAAGACGAAGCGAAATATCTATTGATTGACAATGTTTCCGATAATGTTGAAGTAAAATCATCACAATTTTCGTAAACTTAAACCATTAAACGTTCAAGCAATATTAGTTTCACTCATACAAACATACGTTAATAAGATATTTTAACCATTTAATAATACTCTTTACGCAATTCTTTATTACTGTTAACATTATTAAAATTAGAACTATAAAATTGACTTAACTTGACGTGTATATTAACACATTCACCGCCAAAGACGAGAAATCTCGTCTTGAACGTGTACATTCTAAGCTTTATTTTGGTATATTTTGTTTAGTTATCGTTAGGTTTAAATTTTGTTTACACTTTTGGTGAGATCTTTTTTGGGTAGTTGGGTAAAAACTTGCAAAAATGCTGGCAGTGGCTGGTTGTTACCTTCTTAAAAAGTGATGGCGGTGAATGTGTTAAATATTTGATCGACTATTCCAGATTTTGAATTTTTTGAAATACTATAAAGTGCGTAGCTGCTGTTAGAACTTAATTTAAACATAAATGATGATATACTTTTTGGTATTTCGGCTTTCTTTTTTCTTTTAGCTTTAGATTTTTTGTTTGTGTTGTGGTGGACAAGAGTGAAGTACATAAATTTTAAAGTATACCACCCTAATTTTTGTATTTAATTAAAGTGTTATAAGGCAGATTTTGAGACATATTTTTGGTGTGTGTTTCAAACTCAGTCGACTCATCTGTCTTAACTGTTTTCTAGTCGTTATTGTCAGAGCTGGGCAGTATTTAAATACATTTGTGTATTTAGAACTGTATTTATAAATACATTGTTTTTCATGTATTTAAATATAGTATTTAAATACTCAAAATATAAAAATGTAAATACTTTTACTGGTTTAATACACGTTCTGTACTAGCACAGTACGACGCGTCGACAGTGTAGTACAGCATGGTTCATGTTTCAACGTGTCAGTTCAATCAGTTGTGTGCCACTCTTAGTCGAAAGCGGTTGATTTCTTTATCGTGTGCGTGTCATGGCTTCAACAAGCAAATTTGTATGTATTTACAAATGTATTTAAATACAATTGATGTATTTTGTATTTAGTATCTAAATACATTCGTAAAATGTATTTAGTATTTAAATACATTTCTCCCATGTATTTAGTATTTAAATACATTCAATGTATTTATTGCCCAGCTCTGGTTATTGTTAAAAAGAAAGTGGACTGACTATGGGCGTTACCTCTACAGAAGGTGCCGTTGCCGGTGAATCCGATCTTGCACTGACAGACGAACGTCTTCTCTTCGACTTCGATGCAATCTGCGTCGTCGTCACAGCTCATTTGTTCTCCTTGTGCCGCGCATGCATTCTTGCAGTCTTCCTCGCTCGTAGAGCCTTTGCTCCTCGTCCAAGTGCCCGCGGGACATTCCAAGCAGCTCTTCTGCCGCGCTTCCGGTTGATACGTGCCCTGAGGGCAGGTGACGCACGACTGGTTTCCCATATCGTAGAAGGTTCCTGCTAGACAAATCGGGACGTTGCACTCTTGTTGGGCGGAAGCGCCTTCGTTTTGCGTCGTGGTTCCCGTAGGGCAGGGCACGCACGACGCATGGATGCCCTTCGTGCGGTATGTGCCCTCTGAACATAGGTCACACGCCCCTCCAGTGGTTAGTTGGAAGCCTGATTCACACTCGTCGCTGCATTCATCGGCGGAGACTGCTTCTTGCGTCTGCGTCGTCTGTCCCCTGCTGCAGCGCGTGCAGGAGAACTTTCCTGCTTCGGGCTGGAAGAACCCGTAGCCGCAGGAGCGACACTCGCCGACGGTGTCTTCGAAGAATCTGCCAGCGGAGCACCTCTCGTTGCAGTCCTCTACCGACTTCGAACCAGTGAGTTTCGTTACTCCTGGTTGACCGACGACCTCGGGGCATGTCTTACACTGCACCTGCCCCAATTCGTTCTGGAAGGACCCAGTGGGGCACAGGTTGCACTTCTTTGTCTCCAGGTCGTAATAGGAGCCGGCGGCGCAGTCGACGCAATCACTGCCGATCACCACCTGACAATCAATATATCAACGGTTAGAAGAAGCTATTCAAACACTTATATTGAATTTGCGTGTGGATATTTGTTTTAGTGTTCTCCCTCCACACCAAAACAAAAGGGGGGGAGGGTTATTACGTTCCACCATCAAAGTTAGTATATACAAAATGACCATTATTTATGCATCCTAAAATACTTCCAGCATTGAAAAATTATTTAAAATTTTAAATGCTTACTTTAATTTTGCATTTTATCAATGCATTGCGACGCTAAACTTAAGCTTTAAACCTGAAAATCTTTGTATATGGCACTAAAGAATTCGTTAATGAACAACAGCCTAAACACTGGGGATCATTACCAAGTGTAACTTGCAGTTTTGAAAAAAAAAGTCAATGCACGTTGTTTTATTGGCTAGCTGGAGGACTGTGTTCTAAAAAGGGAGTCTATTCACTTTTGGAGAGGATGTGGGTATGTTTTCTTGGCTACCTTACAGAATCACGATAATCTTTATGATACACACAGCCATTCACGACATTAAGTGTCGTCGTAGTTTCAAACTACTTATAAAATGAAAATCACTTAAATATGTCGGGGAGGGGGGGGGTATAATAAAAAGTTAAGCTAGGTTAGGTTAAATGTCGCGGTTTTGTAAGGTAGCCAAACGTACGTGTGTAAATATATATATAATAATAAAGAGCATCCCAAAGAAATCAAAAGAGGAATTCTAACCTTTCCAATCGGGCACGAGTATTCCGAAATGAGTTGAAGAGAGCTCGGGTCGGGTATGACGTTGGGTAGGGCATCTTTGACATCGAACTGGTTGTCTTTGAGAATCGCCTTTTCGATCAGATCCCGGATGGTTGCCTCGATGTTGGCATCACTTTTCACAGGGTCGCTGGAAGAGGGCGCACGTCAGACTCAATTGCTGTTGTGGCGTCATGAACACGACGCCATCGATAATCGTAAATTGCGTTGTACAGAATGTTATAGGCTACAATGACGTCATAGACAAGTAACAGGCGTGTGCAGACTAGAGCTACCATAATGTTATAAGTATAATAAAAAAGTAATATGACGTCATACATGGTGCAATTACGTCATAGATGCATCGGTAAGCCAATAATTTTTATATGGGGTTGTTTATTGTTTAAACTCCTTCGTAACATCCAAGGTCATTAACGGAGGGGACCTACTTTAACGTGGGGTTCGAACCACGGGTCGCTACATAATCTGAATACAGAGGATGGTCCCCAATCCAACTACTCTCCAGACCCAATGTCGCTTAACTTCGCTGATCGACGGGAAGCTGTGTTACGACACTGGCCACGACGTAGCCCCGGAAGCCAATCTAATATACTATTTCAGAAATGAAGCCTTATATATATATATATGTAACATTTTTTTTGCGCACACCTACAGGTCGCTACAATTGGTGTAGAACAATGCGGTTTTCACCAATCGATGCGTCTTTTTATTGTGCAGTGCCCATGCTAAAAAAAAATTCCCGAACATAAATCCCCCCCCCCCCCCTTTTAGGGGTACAGTTCTTCCCATTTCTTCATTTTTAATCATAATTTTGAGAAAAAATGGGGGGGGTGGGGTAATGGGGGAAGGGGTGGGGTTAATGGGGAAACTCAGAAAAATAGATGCGATATATATGTAACCAAAAAAAATTAAAGTAAATCCTTTGCAAGGTGCCAGCCCGCTTCCCCCTTGGGGGTAATGGGGGAAGGGTGGGGTAAATGGGGGAGAGGATGGGGTAATGGGGGAGGGGGTGGGGTTAATGGGGAAACAGAAAAAAAATTGGTGGGGTAAATGGGGGAGAGGGGTGGGGGAGGGGGTGGGTTTAATGGGGAAACTCAGAAAAAAAAATTATAACCAACATCGATTCCGGTCAGGAAGATCATGCTTATCACAACTAATGGAACACTATAACAATATTATTGATGCACTCGAAACGATGAAAACTATGATTTGGCGGGCCATAAAACTATAGAAATGAACGCAGTCATGAAAATCTTAGGCTTCAAATCCGAGCTCATTGTATTAAGATTTGTGAAGCTTTAGATTTTCATGGCTGCGTTCTTTTCTGTAGTTTTATTGAATGAATAATTGGTTTGCCAGTAACTGGAAGGCCACAGGCACCCCAATTACTGAGGCCCAAGGTGAGAGGAATAGGAATGATATCCAGATAAAGGGCTACTGATGTTCAAGGGCTCCCAATTACTGTCGGTTCAGTTATTTGGTCAATAAAACTATAGAAATGAACGCAGTCATGAAAATCTTAGGCTTCAAATCCGAGCTCATTGTATTAAGATTTGTGAAGCTTTAGATTTTCATGGCTGCGTTCTTTTCTGTAGTTTTATTGAATGAATAATTGGTTTGCCAGTAACTGGAAGGCCACAGGCACCCCAATTACTGAGGCCCAAGGTGAGAGGAATAGGAATGATATCCAGATAAAGGGCTACTGATGTTCAAGGGCTCCCAATTACTGTCGGTTCAGTTATTTGGTCAATAAAACTATAGAAATGAACGCAGTCATGAAAATCTTAGGCTTGAAATCCGAGCTCATTGTATTAAGATTTGTGAAGCTTTAGATTTTCATGGCTGCGTTCTTTTCTGTAGTTTTATTGAATGAATAATTGGTTTGCCAGTAACTGGAAGGCCGCAGGCACCCCAATTACTGAGGCCCAAGGTGAGAGGAATAGGAATGATATCCAGATAAAGGGCTACTGATGTTCAAAATATAATACGCCGTAGGCCCACAATTCAGCCGAAGCACCGCAGATCTAGCAAAATCGGCGCGTAGCGCCGACTTTTTTCTAGTAAATAACTATTTCAAATGCATATGATGAGAACCGGATTAAACACCAAATACAGTAATGTTAGTAACGGCGGACACAGACTTAGTAATATTTGATTATCTAAAAGCTAAAAGCCTTTCTTTACAATTGTGTAGCATGGCGTCAAAGCAGAACCATTTGCTTATAAATGTAATCTATGGCCGAGATAGGTAACATACAATTGTTCCAAATCCCCAGAAAGTTGGGTGGGGGAGGGGCTCGAACTGGAGCTACCTTAGCCAGAGTCAATTAAGTCGGGGTGGCCGGCCTGCCGCCTCGCCGTGACGTAAGATACAGAAAAGACAACCGCCCAAGCTCTGGACAGCACTGGGGTTCGGACCCACGACTCATTGGAATCTCAGCATTGCCGAGCGGCGCCCTAGCTGATCGAGCCACGGGATGCTTCTATGGCCGATATAACCTAATTGCATGGGTAACTATGGAAGAGATGCATTTGAAATTTCTCAGATGTTCTGGTCAATGTGGACCATCTTTCTTTAAGTTACCCCAGCCATTAGTAGCTTGATTTTTGTTAGTCTCGCATAAAGTCATAGTTAGAGCATTTTCTGTTAATTAAGGCGTCATATCTCTCGCTGGCTGAGTTAAGCGTAAGTTTTAGTAGCGTTTTCTCCCCTACTTTTCTATATACAATCGACCAGGGAAGTACTCAGAGAAGGACATTAGGCAGGAAGTGCTGGGACTCCCGTTTCTCCTGTCACTTTCCTCCTTAGCTGATCTTTTTCCGTGTCTCATCTACCCTGTGATCAGTCCAGCATGCTCCCAAACACACGCTTCTCCCTCTATTCCTCATTACACATACATCCATCTTACACACTGCACCTTCTTTTCAAAATTTAAAAAAAAGGGTATAGTTTTTAACAGCCTCGACGACCTTGATATCGACTCCTTCCTTTCCTTTCTATGGGGGTAATTTTTGTGGGCATTTGTCCTTGACCCCTCTTTTCTGCACAAAACCCAAAATATATACTGTATATATAACCTGGAATAAATGTATTAATCACCCGAAAAATACAATTATTCAGCCTCTCCCACTAAAAGCGCCAATCCTCTACACAAGTTCCTCCGCCTCCCAAAAAGCAAGAAGCATAATTGGTTTTTGGTTATCAGCTCTTACTTCTTGGACGCAAATGAGATTGTCACATTGTACTGGTGACTGTTATCCCCAGATTGTCTTCGTGTGCGCGATATTTTGTTCCTTGAAAATAATCGGTATGATTACAATCATAGCTCTGAGTTAATCCTCATAAATCCTATCTCTTAGAAATCCTATCTAATGTCTTCTATCCTAAATCGTAAATAAATTCATCTTAAATCTTCCATCTTGATTTAAATTCTAAATCCTCCATCACGCTAAGATCATTATATTAAGGTCACATGAGGATTCACCATGATGGATTTTAAATTTAAGATTTAGTTTTATGAATAACTCAGGATTTAGGATTAAGAGGGTCGGTTTCTGTTCTTTCAATTTCATAGAATGAAGATTCATACTATAGGATTTAAGATGTAGATTAATTAGTTATGGAAGACAACGCGGTTGTAGATTAATTAGTTATGGAAGACAACGCGGTTGTAGATTCGTTAGTTATGGAAGACAACGCGGTTGTAGATTCGTTAGTTATGGAAGACAACGCGGTTGTAGATTCGTTAGTTATGGAAGACAACACGGTTGTAGATTCGGTAGTTATGGAAGACAACACGGTTGTAGATTAGTTATGGAAGACAACGCGGTTGTAGATTAATGTTATGGAAGACAACGCGGTTGTAGATTAATTAGTTATGGAAGACAACGCGGTTGTAGATTAATTAGTTATGTAAGACAACGCGGTTGTAGATTAATTATGGAAGACAACGCGGTTGTAGATTCGGTAGTTATGGAAGACAACGCGGTTGTAGATTCGTTAGTTATGGAAGACAACGCGGTTGTAGATTCGGTAGTTATGGAAGACAACGCGGTTGTAGATTCGGTAGTTATGGAAGACAACGCGGTTGTAGATTCGGTAGTTATGGAAGACAACGCGGTTGTAGATTCGGTAGTTATGAAAGACAACGCGGTTGTAGATTAATTAGTTATGGAAGACAACGCGGTTGTAGATTAATTAGTTATGGAAGACAACGCGGTTGTAGATTAATTAGTTATGGAAGACAACGCGGTTGTAGATTAATTAGTTATGGAAGACAACGCGGTTGTAGATTAATTAGTTATGGAAGACAACGCGGTTGTAGATTCGGTAGTTATGGAAGACCGCGGTTGTAAATTAATTAGTTATGGAAGACCGCGGTTGTAGATTCGTTAGTTATGGAAGACAAACGCGGTTGTAGATTCGGTAGTTATGGAAGACAACGCGGTTGTAGATTCGGTAGTTATGGAAGACAACACGGTTGTAGATTCGGTAGTTATGGAAGACAACACGGTTGTAGATTCGGTAGTTATGGAAGACAACGCGGTTGTAGATTAATTAGTTATGGAAGACAACGCGGTTGTAGATTAATTAGTTATGGAAGACAACGCGGTTGTAGATTCGGTAGTTATGGAAGACAACGCGGTTGTAGATTCGGTAGTTATTGAAGACAACGCGGTTGTAGATTAATTAGTTATGGAAGACAACGCGGTTGTAGATTCGTTAGTTATGGAAGACAACGCGGTTGTAGATTCGGTAGTTATGGAAGACAACGCGGTTGTAGATTCGGTAGTTATGGAAGACAACACGGTCTCCCATAATTAATGAATCTACATCTTAAATCCTATAGTATGAATCTTCATTCTATGAAATTGAAAGTACAGAAACCAAACCTCTTAAACCTAAATCCTAAGCTTAAAATCCTACATGGTGAATCCTCATGTGACCTAATAATGATCCTAGTTATTATACAGGGTGTTTATAAAGTCCCTATCAATTTCAGTAAAAACGTAGCAAAAACGGTAGAATTCGATAACACTACAATAGAAGGCATACATTTAATGAATACTTAAGCATATGATTCTACATGAACACCATCAGTATCTCTACAGAGTTCGAATCTGTCAGTAGCATTGCGGAACTCATTTTGGAGCATGACGGGGGGTATTTTTGTAACTGCTGTTGCGATACGAGCACGTAAATCTTGCAGATCTGTAACCCTCGTTTGATAGACGTTTGATTTGATAAAGCCCCATGCAAAAAATCCAAGGGCGTTAGGTCAGGAGATCGAGCCGCCCAGGGCCTGTTGCCTCCACGTCCGGTCCACCGATTTGGAAATCGTTCATTTAGGTACTCCCGAACAATGTTTGCGTAATGACAAAGTGCCCCATCTTGTTGAAAGACGATGGTGTTTAAAATGCCATCTGAATGAAGCTGGGACATTTAGGTGTTCGTATCGTAACAGCAGTTACAAAAATAACCCCTGTCATGCTCCAAAATGTGTTCCGCAATGCTTCTGACAGATTCGAACTCTGTAGAGATACTGATGGTGCTCATGTAGAATCATATGCTTAAGTATTCATTAAATGTATGCCTTCTATTATAGTGTTATCGAATTCGACCGTTTTTGCTACGTTTTCACTGAAATAGATAGGGACTTTATAAACACCCTGTATTACATTGACCCACGCACCAAAAATTTTAGGATGTAGGATTAAAGATGAAACATCCAAAATTAAGATGATAATTTTTAGGATTTGGATTTAGGGCTTTAGATCCAATATTCAAGATCCTGCAACCTGGATTTAGGATCGCAAATCCAAGATTTTAGGAGGCAGGATTCAGGATTGAAGAGTCAAGAATCACTGGAAGTGGGGACCCAAATCTGAGGAATGTAAAAACAACCCGCAAGTACTTACTTTTGAGATGAGAAAGTTACTTCAACAGAGTAAGCGTCATTGACATCCTTGGCGTTTCCTCCTCCTGCTGGTATTTGACGCCCTTCTCTCTTTCCAACTTCGCCGTCAGGAGAGATACTCCGAGAGATGCGGTTCCTCCTCGCGCAGTCAACACCCACGTTAAGATCGATACAAGTGCCGGTCGATTCCTCAGTGTGTGTGCAGATTTTCCAGTCGCGGTTTAGTTTGTTCAACGCCTACAAACAGGTTAAGCAATAAAATTAAGGAAATCTCTCTCTTTATATATATATATGGTGTTTCATAAATGTGGTACGCACTTTCAGGATGGATTCAGGACCTGAAAACAATAAAAAAAGTTTTTATAAACATATGTCCGAAATAGCTTTGTTTCCGAGTTACAGCCTGTTATGTGTTCCAGCAAGTATCCGCCTTACCTTTAAAGGAAGTGCTCAAAATGACCCCCTTGCGCTTGAATACACGCCTGAACACGCCTCGTCATAGACTGCCTGACGCGTTCAAACATTCCAGGTATTGCTCGGATTTTCTGGCATCCTTGTTCTACACGTTAACGAAGCATTTCAACGTTGTCAATGGGTGTCACGTAAACGATGGATTTCAGATGACCCCACAGGTAAAAATCGAGTGGATTCAGGTCCGGGGAGCGAGCAGGCCACGCAATGGGTCCTCCACGGTCTATCCATTATCAGAGAAATGGACATCCAAATA
Source organism: Bathynomus jamesi (assembly GCA_023014485.1). NCBI lineage: Eukaryota > Metazoa > Arthropoda > Malacostraca > Isopoda > Cirolanidae > Bathynomus > Bathynomus jamesi. Next base: position 362,188 of record JAJOZX010004620.1, on the reverse strand, counting down.
GTCTCTGGCTACTCGACTAAAATGAAGCGGAGCGCCGTCATGCATAAACCACATATGACGTCAGACACCAAGAGGAACTTCATCTAGTAAATCGCTTAAATCATTCCTTAAAAAATTGGAATAGGATTTTCCTGTTAATCTTCCAGGCCAAACAAAGGGCCGATTAAGTTGTCGGCAATAAGTCCTGCCCATACATTGATTCTAAATTACTGTTGGTGCCTTGACTGGATGTTGGCATACGTATTCTCTTCGGCCCAGTGATGAGTGTTGTGAAAATTGATCACGCCATTTCTTGTGAAGGCAGCCTCATCAGAAAACAACACGGAGGATAGAAAAAGAGGATCGCGAGCACACTGTTGAAGGAACCAAGTACAAAAAGCCTTTCGTGGTGGGAAATCAGCTTCAGTAAGGCCTTGTACTCTCTGAATGCGATATGGGTAAAGCTGTTGTTCCCGTAAAATTCTCCACACAGTTGTGTATCTTACACCCTCTGCTGCTGCTATCCTTCAGGTGCTGACACCAGGATATTCCTCCATGCTATTCAGGACCCGTTCCTTCAACTCAACAGTTCTGGCGCTGATTGGTCTACCACCATCTGAAACTAGCTTGTTGAATAATCCTGTATCATAGGGTTGCCATAGGGACAGTCCCGCATTTGATCCAAAAATCCCGCGTTCAAAATGTCCCGCAAAAAATATTTTTTAAGCAAATTTTTTAGGGGTGAATTGATTTAGAATTTCAATATTATATATAATAATTTAAATTTATTCACGATGTTTAATTGTTAAATATTATTGTAATAAAATTTTTCTAATTTTATTTGTTGTAACCGTTGAAGAAATCTAGTTTCAATTTGAAAAAAAATTTGGTCTTAAAAAAAAACCCAGAAAAAATTGTCCCGCATGGGCATTTGAAAAATCTGGCAACCCTACTGTATCACCAAGACGCTCGTCTATTCTCTGGAAGGTCTTCTTATCTGGAAACCTTTCCACAAACAGACGTCTTGCTGCGGCCGCATTACACTCGGCAAGTCCATACATGAGAAGCATGTCCGCCATTTCTCTGTTTGAATAAGCCTCCATTCTCACTTCAAATGCACACTATCACTGAATAGCACAAAAACTTTTAAGGTTTTTTTTGACTGGACTGCATTTATTCACGGTAAGAAGTTACGAATATGAACAATGAAACACCGCAATGCACCTCTGACTGACTGATGGCTCTACAGTCTACACTCAACGATATTGAAACATGTCATAGTGTACACGAAACATTACAATCGGCAAGGCCATACATGAAATAAGTCTCGTACACACTCACAAACATTGTTGGCAAGCAGTGTTTGTGAACAGTTCGCGAAAAGAATTGCTGGAAGTTTGGAACACAAAACTCTGAAACAAAGCGATTTCGGGCATAAACTTTTTTCATAGTTTTCAGGTCCTGAATCCATCCTGAAAGTGCGTCCACATGTTATGAAACACCCTGTATATATTACAGGGGCGTAGCCAGAATTTCTTTTCGGGAGGGGCTAATATATATAAATAATAATAATAATTAAACATGTGCTGAAGGTACTTGGCACGGCATACTCACTTATAATCTTATAATTTCAAAAAATGCATAGAAGTATCAAACCTATGATTTTATTTCGGGGGAGGCTTAAGCCCCCGTAGCCCCTCCCCCTGTCTACGTCCTTGTATATATATATATATATATATATATATATATATATATATATATATATATATACACCGGGTGTCCGAGAATTATCTGTACAATTTTTGGCTGTTATTAAAAGTCAACCATGAAGTGTAGAAATTCCAGTGTTGTCCCATTTTACAGAGAAACTCTAAGTTTTTTCTGATAAGTTTTGACAAGTTTTTTCTTTTTTGTACGCGGATGACAGACATTAATGATTTAAAAGCAAGAATCACAGCTGCTATTGAGCGAATTGATGTGGATATGCTGCAGCGTACATGGCAACATTTGGATTATCGATTGGATGTTTTGCGAATCACTGATGGTGCACATATCGAATGTTTGTAACAACGTTACTTTAATAAAAGAAACTTTTGAAAATACAGATTCTAAATAATCTTGTTTAAGAATTTTACGTGTGTTATCAAGAATTTTATTAAAAGATGAAATTGTACAGATAATTTTCGGACACACTGGAATTTCTAAAAAACTTGTCAAAACTTGGTATCAGAAAAATCTTAATGAGATTCTCTGTAAAATGGGACAACACTGGAATTTCTACACTTCATGGTTGACTTTTAATAGCAGCCAAAACTTGTACAGATAATTCTCGGACACCCTGTATATATATATATATATATATATATATATATATATATATATGATACACACAGACAGTGCATGGAACAAGGAACTCTTCTGGGAAAATTAAATCCACTATAGTCTGAATAAGTAATGGTAAATGACAAATACCATAGTTTTTTTTTTCATGATGCTAGCCCGACGTGGGCAACGGGTCACTCGCAAAGAGGTCCCATAAATATAGCTTCCCTCACCAGCTATCTGCAAAGCAGACAGGATCCAGCTTTGGGACATGGATCTAGGGTTTAAAGCAGCCTAGCCCTGCTACATTTAGAACCTCAATATAAGCAAAAGACTCGCTGCCTTCACGTCAGATTGAATACATAAAAGAAAAACACTGTCTGTGTGTATCATAAAAAACTCAGGGGACCATTCTGAGTTCATTCCCATATATATATATATATATATATATATATATAAGCACACCGGACAAAAAATTAGTCACCCCTCTCAGAATGTACCTAATAACGTGTGACGGCGCCTCTGGCCTTGATAACCGCACGAATCCGGCGAGGCAGAGACTCTACGAGGTTGTGCATGTACTGAACATCGATTTGCTGCCACTCGTTCATCAGCCGGTCCCGAAGTTCCGCCAGAGTCCGTGGGTGTCTATTCCTGCGCTTCACTTTCTGTTTCCAGCCTGAACAACACCTTCGACTCATTCAGGATTAAAGGCTTCATTGGACCTGCGATGTACTCGTCGCCTCCCTTCATTGGAGAACAAACAAAAACGGGACTCATCGGACCAAATTACACGTTTCCAATCTGCCGCAGTCCGGTTTTTGTGCCTCTGAGCCCATTTATAACGTGCCAATTTGTGACTTGCTGTTAACAGCGGCCTCTTCCGTGGTACCCTGCTCCAGCTGTCCATCGCATGCAGTTCTCGTCGCAATGTCCGTTCGGAAATTGGTCGCTGGAGAACCTCATTGGTTTCTTGGAGCAATTGTTCTCTGGTTTGAAAACGATTTGCAGTTACTAGACGAGAAACATGGCGACGGCCCCTATTGTCGAGAATTGTTTTCCGGCCAGTTACGCCGTCGATTGTCAGTTGATTGCGAACTACACCACTCTTTGTAAACTCGCTGGACAGTACGCGTTGACACACCAACAAATTGGGCTACTTCAGACATTTTGTGTCCGTGGGCTCTGCCAAACACGATGGCTCCTTTTTGCCACTGAGTAACGTCTGCCTCACGACCCATTTTGCAGACTATATCCAACACACACTTTGTTCTTCACCACCTCACGAAACAGATCTGATCCTGTGTGCTACGTCACCGCTACTTGTCACTTACCAATGCTACATCAGCGCCCTCTGTGTGACCTTGAACTTCCTACTATCGGTGCTATTAGGGGTGACTAATTTTTTGTCCGGTGTGCTTATCATCTAATTCAATAATCATGGCTTAAGTCTAATTAAAGTAACCGAATTTAATCTAACTCAGTTTAACTTACCCTAGCCTAACTTGACCTCACCAAGATGAGTTCGAACTTACCAATCGAATCCTCTCCTTCAGGACATTCTCTCCTGCAGAGTTACAGATGACGCTGGTTGGGAATTGCATTTTGACCTTGAATACCCTTTGAGCGGGGGAAGCTGGGGCACAGCCGGGGTAGATAAGGGGCGATCCTGGGGAAGGGGTGGGTCTCCAGAATCCTTCTGGTCCGCAAGTGTAAAAATCTGGTACCTGTTTAAATATTCGGTTGAAGTTGTAAAAAATTTGTGTTGAACGCTGGTAAGATCAGCATACCCACCGTGCAAGGTTCATGAATCTGGAGTCGCGAGAGCTTACCAATCGCATACCCATTCATGAACCAAAGCTTCCTTACCTGAACCGAGAATTGCTTTCCTCGTTTACATTCAATGCGGCACACTTTGAACCTTCCGCCTGGACCCCAATCTGCACAACGTTGCATGCCCCCAACGGGGTCTGCGGGAGGAGGGCACAGGTTCTTCACCACGTGGATGTCGAAGGAGCAGGTTGCCGAGTTTTCGGCGTCGTCATAAGCCACGTAAGCCACGGTGTAAGTACCCAAAGAAAATGCCTGAAGGAGAAAAGTGAGAAAAACATTATATAGGTCTTGTTCACGATGACGTCATTCGCGACACTATTCTTATGTAAAACGAATGAGCGGAGGAGGCCCCGTTTCATTGCTCGGTATCATGAAAGAGGCCTCTCGAATGGACAAGAAAAATACAGACCCTATCCAAATTATTAAAACCACCAGTCAAAAGTTATTTTTTTATATTCTTTCGGTTGATTAAATGGTAATTTAGCCAAGGTCTGTGATGTCTTTTTAGTTAGGAGTTCCCGCGTGGTATCCTCCTCATCGAGAAACGGTAAACAGGGTTTCGATGATAAGTGCACATTTATTTAGTGAATAATTTTGAAAAAACAAAAAGAAGATATTTAAGCCATATTTATTATGACGTCATACAGGACAGCTCTAAGAACAGTTTCAAAACGGAAGTTCTATCAAAGCCTACCTATATCTAGTCAGATAAATGCTTGTACAAAGTCTGGAACTCTTGTGAAATTGAGGAAAAGCCAGTGAGATCATGAATTAACGGAAATACCACAGCCATCAAAATTTTGAGCTTCACATCCAAAGCCAGGGAAACATAATTTGTGAAGTTGATTTTAAGATGTAAGTGGCTCGTGAGCTTAAAGTAAATATTAAAGTATTACTGGCTTAAAATTTTAGGTTCAAGATCTTTTTACGAATTATTTACATGTTCTAATGGGAACGTGGATCAACTAAATAATAGTAGGCTTTGGTTCTATTGTCGGTATTCCTTCTATAGAAAATAAACCTCTTGAGTCGAAGAACGACTCACTGTTCCTAAAAATAGAAATTCGAGATACTGAAGGTTTTTACGATGCCTCAGATATCCTTACCTGACCGGGCATAAATCCTGATTTCTCGACCATCCGCTTCAATCCGATGTTGTCCGTGGCCTGAGGTTCGTCCCACATTACCACGACAGAGCCATTTGGGGCAGTGACCCAGTTGTCTCCTGGGCAGTAATCGAACCTGGGAGGAGTCTTGTCTACTTTGAGTTTGGTGCAATCGCCGACGTACCCCGGTGGGCATACGTATTCACCACACGTGGAAGGACTGACTCTTTCCACGTTTCCTACCACGTTGTCGTACCCCGTCCATCGGAGGAGGAGGCCATTGAACAAGACCGGAGAATTCATACAAGACCGAACCTTTACAAGTAAAGAAAACCGGTTACTTCAACCGGTACAAGGTACTACTAAGACCGATTAAACCGACATCAGACCAGTTAACGAGTTACTAAACAAATAAGGATTTCAATATTCCTATTCAACGAGGAACATAGTAAAATGGAAATGGTTTGTGAGGTGTGTAAATGCATGGAGATGTTCATCTCATGTGACGTACCACTAAAGGTATACCCCCAACCTTGTTATGAAAGGTAACACTGGGTCCCTGAGGTTGTTGTTGTTGTGGTAGAAAAGTTGACCGCCGCTTCAACCTGATGGATCATATGACAGCGCATGCATGAGGAAGGTTAGAAGTGTTGCAGCTAGCCAGTGCCCTCCAAGAACCGCACCCGCGGACCCACCCGGAACGAGGGAGAGTCCGCAAGCAAGCGGGCTAAATGGTCAGGGGGATCCCTGAGGTTGAGGTGGTACCTTATTCCCAATGGTGATCCCTTTGTACCTCTGTGTATATAATTAATTTGAATATATTCAGTCTCCAGATCAAGCATCGTGCCCATCCCAGTGAGAAAGTGAAATAGGTTTTCAGATAATACATGTAGGTACGAGTGTGTAACATTCCTGTGACTGTCCTTATAGAAAAAAATATGCCCACCGTCTTTATAATAGATTCTAGAATACACTAAACGTTATGTAAGTATAGTTTAACCCAACGCACACCTAGGTTGTTTTTTAGTCCCTTTTGGTTGTGGGGGGATTTCACCAGTTATGAAATCAGTTGTAAAAGAATGGTCTTTTAAATCACTCACCATTTTTGGAATTTCAATCCTGTAGTCGAGCGCTCTGTCCCAGGCATTAACTCTGGCCACACGACCAAAGAAGCCTCTGACATCACTGTAGGCCGAAAACATTTCATCTACAGCCCCCAAAGTCACCCATCCACTAAAAATGTAGAAAATTGTTATATTTATTTACATAATATAAGAAATATAAGGATGGCACAATTATGCTCATTATATACAATTCTGGACGATAGGTGGTTCAGTGGTTACGGTGGCGGACACTGAGTGGTGTGGCTCTGGTTCGCTCCCGCCTGCTGGCTCATGGGTTGGGTTGAGTTGACCGCTTACCCTGTTAATGTTCGGACTAAAGGTGACCCTTAGAGGCACACTCACCCCAACATATGAGACCCTCCTACGAAGAAATAAACCAAAGAACTTTTGAACTCTGAAGATATTTTGTCAAAATATCTTCAAAAAGTTCAAAAGTTATTCTACTTTCAAATTAGTACAACTTTAACTACGTTTTCTGGCGTTTTTTACTGCTGTCGCTTAGCCATTTCTTCCTAGGAGGGCATTATATATATATATATATATATAACTGCAATGACCGCGCAGTATATTAACGTATAGAAACGACGTAAGTGTAGAGGAGTGTTCTGCACACGAGGAAGAGAAATAACAAACAAATGAAAAATAAGGCACCCGCCCGGGAATCGAACCCAGGATCTTCCAATTGCCGGTCAGACGTGCTAACCACTACACCACGGAGCCACGATAGTCAGAAGTTGTAATTCTCATTTGTTTGTTATTTCTCTTCCTCGTATGCAGAACACTCCTCTATACTTACGTCGTTTGTATATATATATATATATATATATATATATACACAGGGTGTCCCATAAGTCCGGCATCATAGGAGAAATTCATATTTTTCTATTTCTACAAACCATAATTCATATTTTTCTCTTTCTACAGGCCATAATGTCTGTGAGCAAGGAAGAACGAATCCAGATAATTCTACTCATAGGAAATCGGAGTCCTGAATTTCATCCTTTTCTAAGTCACATGAAGCCTACATTAGCCTACCGCCGAACGGTAATTAAGCGTTCCAACTGACTCTCGTTAAACGCAGTAGGCCTATTTCCTAATTCCTATTACCCAATTCGAGTGTCCTTCCGAAAACCGTAATTTCGCGTATCATCCGTTATTGTGTTCAATTCATATATTTATATGATAAATAAATATTCTCTTGGTGTAATCACTTAGCATCACATAATGGCCTGATTTATAAATGATATTTGTGTAACCATTGTCAAGCATTTCAATCCATTAGTATTAAGCCGCATCATTTATTCTGTTCATCCATTCAATCCTCTAGCCTACTTAATCAGAGTGTCACGTATTCCATTCATTGTACTAAACGCACTTGCATTCTTTATGTCATTTACTAGGCCCATTCGATGTACCGTTTTACATGCCATTTACATACCATCAATGAATGTATTAAGTGTCAATTAAGCTATTAATCATTCATCATACTAGCTAAGTTCCATGTCATCAGCATAATGTAAAGGCTATCAATTAATTACTGTCAATCCTTTGTTATATGACTATGAATAGATAACATCTATATTTTCATAATAAAATACAAAACTATAAGGTGTCTTATATAACCTTAACATTAATTTGTTCAGGAGTAATCTGAACTGGTGATCCCGAAGCAATTCGCATCACTCGGTATTATTATAGTAAGCCTACGCCTTAGCCACTTTCAATTGATGATATTTTACATCATAAATTATTAGCCCAGCCTATCATTAATAAGCAATCAGTCATTGCATCAATTAATCACTAGCATACAATTAAATCATATCACCTTAAACGGCTAAAACTAGGTCCACTATAATATATATATATATATATATATATATATATATATATATATATGTATTTTTTTTTTGTATTGGGGCGTTTACCGCCATTTCCCGCTATATGGTAGCGGATATCATGGCGAGGCGGAATACGAGAAAGAGAAACGGAGACGGAGAAAAGGCACTAGAAAAGGGAGAACAGCGGACTACAGGTGAGAAGCCACCTAAAGCTCAGATAGGATGCGAGATTGGGAGAGGAAGAGGAAAAGACGGTCAAGCGAGAAGAGAGGGCTCTCAGCGAGCATAAGGCGTAAACGTTCAGGGAGGGGGAAATCAGAAAGGAACGGAAAAGCGCGACGACGTACTGACGACAGGGGGGCATTCCACAAGGATGTGAGAGACGGTGAGGGGCGACTGGCAGGAGGCGCAACGAGGAGCCTCCTGCCGGAACATAAGATAGCCGTGCGTGAGGCGCGTATGGCCGATGCGAAGCCGCGCAAGGACGACCTCTTTGTGTCTGGAGCGGTGGAAAGAGGACACCCAATATGACAGACGGGGGCGGATGGACCAGAGTTTATTTCCGGTGGCATCGTCCCAGGACTGTTGCCACATGCGATCGTAAAAGGAACGAAAGACCTGCACATAGTCTGAGAAGGGGAGCGGGGGGGAGGGGAGGCAGCGAGGCGGCGGACCGGGCTAAGCGGTCCGCCGCCTCATTACCGGAAACACCAACATGGGCGGGAACCCAGCAAAAGGTGACCCGGATCCGGTGAATGGTGTGCAGGACATGGTACTCCTGTTGAATAAGGCGTACGAGGGGGTCCGGGGAATCATAGCGCTCGAGCGCCTGAAGGGCGCTCAGCGAGTCCGAAAAAATGGTACAGGAGGACCGCGAACAACCCGATACCAGACGGAGGGCTTCCAGAAGGGCAAAGAGCTCCGCGGAAAAGATGGAGGCCTGAACCGGCAGGGGGATACCCCGGGAGGTAGGTGACAATGACGGAGAGAAGACGGCGGCCGCGACACCTGCAGGGGAGCGCGAGCCGTCGGTGTAGACGGGAACGTCGTCCGAATGGACGGGAAGATGGGCCAGAAAAGAAGACCGGAGGACGGCAGGAAGAGACTCCTTACGCAGGCCACGGAGCGCCTGGCAACGGCAGATAGGGGTGGTCCGCCAGGGGGGCGACAGATCGAAGGAGAACGGCAGAATAGAGGGTGGGGGGATCCCCAGGGACGAGAAAATCTCGGCCAGAGAGGCAGCGAAATGCCACGTGTCAGGCCGGGGTAGCGCCTGGGAGATCGCGGAGAAGAGTAGAGACTTCGGGAGGCGGCAGATGCGAAGGTAACACTTCGCCATGAGAAGGCCCCGGCGAAGGGCCAGGGGGGGGTGTCCACAGTCCACCTGAAGACTAGCGACAGGGGACGAGCGGAAGGCACCCGACGCCAGGCGAAGGCCACGGTGGAGAAGAGGATCCAGCATACGGAGTGCCGGAGAGGAGGCGGAACTGTAGACCACACAGCCGTAGTCGACACGGGATTGCACCAGGGAGGTGTACAGGCGCAGCAGAGTACGCCTGTCCGCCCCCCAGGTCGTGTGGGACAGATGACCCAAAAGGGAGAGGGTGCGGCGAGATGTTTGCCGCAACCGCCTAAGGTGTGGAACCCAACCGAAAAATCCGTCGAGGGTCATACCCAGGAATCTAACGGATGGGACGAGGGGAAGAGGAGTGCCGGCAAGGGTAAGAGCGAAGGTATGCGACAGACGGAGGCGCCGAGGACGGAAAAGCATACTGGAAGACTTAGAGGGTGAGAAAGCATAGCCAACCGAGGACGCCCAGCGAACCACCGCATTGATGGCTAGCTGGAGCCGACGTTCAGCCAAAGACGGGAGGCGGCCAGAGCAATAGATAGCCAGGTCATCGGCATAGAGGGAGCTACGAACGGATGTAGGCAGGACCGTAGCGACTGTGTTCATCACGAGTGAGAAACACAAGACGCTAAGGACACTACCCTGAGGGACACCCTCCTCCAACGGAAAGCGGTCAGAGAGGGCAGAACCGATGCGGACGCGGAAAGAACGGGCGGACAAGAAGTTATAAATAAAGGAAGGGAGAAAGCCTACGAAACCCAGGGAGCGTAAGCAGTCGAAGACCGCGCTCCGCCGGGTAGTATCGTAGGCCTTCTGGAGGTCGAAAAAGACGGCGAGTACAAATTGACGCCGGGAGAAAGCCTCCTGCACGTCATGGCTAAGGAGAAGGAGGGGGTCGGTGGTAGACCGGAAGCGCCGGAAACCAGCCTGGGTAGCAGGGTACTGGTCACTCGCCTCCAAGGTAAAGGACAGCCGCGAGGCGACCATCGCCTCCATCACCTTGCAGGCACAGCATGTTAGGGAAATGGGGCGATAGTTCGACGGGAGTGAGGGGTCTTTATCGGGCTTCGGGATGGGGACGACGATGGACTCACGCCATCGGTCCGGAAATGAACCCTCCAACCAAATCCGGTTATAGAGGTCCAGTAGAAAGCTGAGAGCAGAGGGGTGGAGATGCCGTAAAAGGTCATAGGGGATATTATCGGGGCCGGGGGCGGAGGAGCGTCGGGGGCGGAGGGCCTCCCGAAGCTCTGTCATGTGGAAGAGGTGATTATAGGGGTCATTCCTATGAGGTGGAAATTCCGGTGGGTCGCGGCGGGAGTGGGGGGAATCGGAACCGGAGATGGCTGCAAAGTGCGCCGCGAGTGCGTTCGCGACGGCCTCCGGATCGGACACGAACTCGTCGTCCCCGACCCGAAGCACCGGGGGTCGAGGGGGGACACGGGTCCCCTCAAAGCTACGCACCTTGCGCCAAACAGTCAAGGGGGCAGTCGAGGAGGAGATCCCGGACACGTAACTCCGCCAGGAGGTACGCCGGGCCAGTTTCAGGACCCGACGGGCCACTGCCTTCAGGCGCTGAAATTCTATCTTGTGCTCCAGCTGGCGGGTCCGGTAGAAGCGGCGGCCGGCACGGCGCCGCTCCTGAACGGCATGGGAGCACTCTGGGGTCCACCATGGGACGCTTCGCGGTCTGGGGGAGCCAGAGGTACGGGGGATGCAACTGGCGGCAGCCGAGAGGATCTTACTCTCGAGGAAGGCGAGGGCCTCATTGACGGAGGGAAAGGCAGGAATTGATGGCGAGATCGCCGTGCCCCTCGCGTATGAGGCCCAGTCTGCTCGGGCGAACAGCCAGCGCGGGCGGACAGAGGTGGAGGGGAGGAGACGGGTCGGGGTAAGACACACTGGGAAATGGTCACTGCCGGAAGAATCCGGCAGGACCTCCCAGGTGAACTCCGTCACGATTTCGAGGGAAACCAGGGAAAGGTCGATACAGGTGAAACTGTCATGGGCCGAGTGAAGGCAGGTTGGGGAGCCATCGTTCAGAAAGGTGAACTCGAGCTCGTCCATAAGGGAGAGAAGGGTCCCGGAGAGAAAGGTGGAGCAAACGTCCCCCCAGGCCGGGTCCCGACTGTTGAAGTCCCCGAGAATCAGAAAAGGGCGGGGAAGCTGGAGAATTAGGTCACGGAGAGAATCGGGTGGAGGGCGTACGTTAGGGGAGAGGTAAAGAGAGCAGACCGTGAGCTGGCGCCCCAAGAAAAGGCGCACGGCCACAGCTTGCAGGACTGTACGGAGCGGGAGGGGGCGGAAAGGGACGGAGCGGTGCACGAAGACCGCGGCGCCCCCCCTCCCCGCCCCATCGAGAGGCGGGGAAGGGAGCCCGCAGTAACCGGACACTCGAGGGAGGGAACGGGATCCCAGAATCGTCTCCTGAAGGCAGAAACACGCCGGACACCTGGAGGCCAGGAGAGAGGAGAGACTCTCGAGGCCTACCAGGAGCCCGCGGATGTTCCACTGCAGGAGCGAGGTATAGGGAGGGGTAGGAAGGTCAGCGTAAAGGATGATTATGGGGTGGGTGGGCCGATCGGGCGGCCCGAGATTAAAGAGGGAATCGGAAAGCCCCGGAGTTCAGTGAGGGACGCCGAACGAGGGCGAAGGCGAGGGTCCCCCCGACGAGGGGGCGATGTGGAACCAGACGCCGGCAAGTCCTCCAGAGGAGGAGTCTCCCGGACGTCCGGGGGAGAGCGATGCAGAGAAGGGGATGTGAGAGGTATCCAGAATGCCCCTCCCTTCACCGGAGGTGCGGGGGAGGCAGGACTACGAGGGGGAGTGGAAAATAATACCTCACCCAGAGGCATTGGCAGGTCGAGGAGAGAGATGGGGCGGGTCAAACGCGGGGGCGTGCACGTCCCACCCACGCCGACCAAGCGGGCGAGTTCCCCCTCCAGTGGGTCCATCGACCGGGCCGGAGAGGGGTGTATCTCAGCCTCCACCACGAGGGCCGACGGGGACCCCAGGGGGAGCGTGCATAACGGTTGCGCAGTGGGGACGGTGAGGACACCGGGGCGGTAGGGCGAAGGGGGCGTTTGTGTTTAGGAGAGGAAGGTGATGCGAGGCTTATGGCGTCGAACCTTTCGGGGTCACCACTGGCGCGGCGCTTGCGGCCCCTATCCCTCCGTCGTGCGGCCCGCGTGGGTGACGGCGGGTCACGATCCGGAATGGGGGTGGCCGAAGGCGCCGGTGGAGAGGGCGTAGAAGGGGCAGGGGGGGTTGCCGACGAAGCATCGGCGTTCGCGGAGGGAGCACGTGGGGACGCGCTGGTGGTACGGGGAGCCGCGGTAGGAGTCCGCTGGGCGGCAGAGGATGGACTGGGAGTAGCGGACACGGTGGGTGGAGGCGCGTTGGGAACCGCCGGTGAGGACGGGGTCCGGGAACGGAGAGCCTCGGCGTACGAGGCACCACGCCGGGCCTCGCCGCCACGCAACCGCTCCCGCGCCTCCCGAGCGCTGAGAAACTCTGATGAACAGAGGGCCCGAACCTCCCTTTCAAAGAGGAAGGACGGGCAAGAGCGGGATGAAGCAGGGTGTGGTCCATGGCAGTTGGTGCAGGAAGGCGGAGCAGTACAGGGCAAGGGGTGGGGAGGGCCGCCGCAGCGGACACACAACGGGGCCGGCTGACGGCAGGAGCTGCTCACGTGGCCAAACCTATTACACTGAAAGCAGCGCGTAGGATCTGGCACGTATGGTCGTACTGAGAATTCGCACGCTCGTCTCTCACCAAAGCCCCAGAATACCGAAACGGGGGGCACCAGTGAGTCGAAAGTGAGGAGCAGGCGAGGAGAAGGGGCAGTTGGGGACCGCGATCTGTCGGGAAAGCGGTACACCCTCACAACACCCTGGGAGGCGAGGTCAATCTGGAGGTCTTCCACCGGGATGGGTAGAAGACGAGCAGCGTAAATTGTGCCCTGGCACTGATTGAGGCGGGGGTGGGGAGTCACCGTGATCCCGCAGCCAGGACATCGGGGATAGCGAGCAGAGAGGAGGTTTCGGCAGAGGAACGCGACCTTATCAAAATGGAGCCATCCCTCTGAGGCCGAAGTCAAAACGCGCCGTCCCCGTCTTCCCATGGATCGCTCGAAAGAGACGTTCATGGTTAGTGGGGAGGGGCTTGGAGGAGGAGGGGCGGAGGACGAGGAACTTGTCCATCGTCCTAAGGCCGAGTGAAGCCGTCTGGCCAAACACCACCGGAACTTCGAGGGGGCGAGAAGACGAGAAAGGCGGCACGGCGACGTCGGGTCCCACGTCCCCCAGGGCCGAGGGGGCCGGGGGCGATGAGGCCCGACCGGAGTGGGAGGCGACCGGGGCCGCGGGCCTCCCACCTGAGGGCGAAAAAGCAGGTGGGTCCCTATCGGGACGTGGAATATGGGGGGATCCAGGGGTCGGGGGGTCCACTGCAGGTCCATCCGCTACTGGCGGGGGTCGGGCAGCGGCGCACGAGCCTGGGGAAGAGAGGGAGAGGAGGCGTCGGCAAGAAGAGCAGACGGGGTGGGCGAGGGCTGCCGACTGCCCTTACCAGACCACGGTCCAAAGAGGTAGTCAGAGGGAGGTCAGCACAAGCCGGGTCGTCAACGAGGTCCATTAGAGTTGTAAGCGTTTCCATAGAAAATTTTTATTGTAGTTTCGCGCCCGGGGCCGCGGGGAACCGATTACCCGGGGCCCAAGGGGACCAAGCGCACGCCAGCGGGGGTGGGTGCCTCGTCCCATGCAGGTACCCCCGTTTCAAAAGGGGCCCTTGCAGCGTCGAGAGTTCCCCCCCGCCGGCAGCAAAGACCAAGGCCCCCAGGGTCCCAGGCCTGGGCACCCTACCAGCCAACTTAGTCCCGCCCGGCCTTGGGGGCGAGACCCCAGCGACCAGCCCCGGCAGCCACGGGGCGCCGAAGTGAACAGAGAAAGCAGAACAAACAGAGGGGGCAAGGAAGAGGGTAAAGAGGGGAAGACAGGAAAGAGGGGGCTGTAGGATAGCAGGGTATGCTAAAAGTCCACTTCGCAACCGGGCGGGGACCCGGCAGGGCCCCAGCCCGCGGCTGACCCCCCTCGCCACATGGAGGCAGGAGCCCGCGGGCGATCCACCCCAGAAAGACCGCCCGCGGGGAGGGGGATATATATATATATACAAACTCAGAATAGTCCCCTGAGAAACTTATATGTTAAACACAGACCGTGCATGGAACAAGAAACTCTTCTGGGAAAATTAAATCCACTATAGTCCGAATAAGTAATGGTAAATGACAAATATCATAGTTTTTCTTTTTCATGATGCTAGCCCGACGTGGGCAACGGGTCTCTCGCAAAGAGGTCCCATAAATATAGCTTCCCTCACCATGGTATGGTATTTGTCATTTACCATTACTTATTCGGACTATAGTGGATTTAATTTTCCCAGAAGAGTTCCTTGTTCCATGCACGGTCTGTGTTTAACATATAAGTTTCTCAGGGGACCATTCTAAGTTTGTGTATATTAAACGGACGTGTTACGTGCAGGGATGGGGTCAAATACGTATTTGTATTTGTATTTACAAATACACAAAAATGGATATTTGCATTTGTATTTGAGAATTTAAAAAGCTGCATATTTGTATTTGAATTTGTATTTGAGCCTTTTATTTGCCGTATTTGCTTCAAATACAGTCAAATACCCTAATGTAATATAACTGTGCATATAACTACAAATTGATATGAACAGTAAAAATCAAACATTGAGAAATATGAATTTATTTTCTTTAATTATGCAAAAGTGCAGAAATATCAAGAAGTGTGAAATAATTTTCTCTAATAAAAATAATAAACAAGAGGAATTTGTTACTTTTCTTGCCTTGGTGTGAAAATGAAGTCTACTTTGATAAGAGCCAAAGTATTGCAATGTTAAGTTTTATACAATAAGTACTATACCAGTATTGTCTTACTTGAGGGGTAGCCGAAGTCAAGTAAATATTATCCGTTTATATTTAGGATGAAATTGGTACGAAATTTGCAAATACAGTAAAAATTGTATTTGCAGCTTCATATTTGTATTTATATTTGTATTTGGGGATTTATAAATTCGAATATTTGTATCTGTATTTGAATTTGGCCGTAAAAAAAAATAGTGTATTTGTATCTATATTTGTATTTGGGCAATTGTATTTGACCCCATCCCTGGTTACGTGCCTTGAAAAGTGGACGCTCAATGTCCCGGTTGAGGTTTAAGTTTTGTTTTTTTGGCTAAAAATACAATAGTTACCCCTTTTTCTTTGATTTATTCAATCCGACGTGAATGCAACGAGTCTTTTACTTATATAGAGGTTCTGAATGTAGTGGGACTAGGCTTGCTTTAAACCCTAGATCCATGTCCCAAAGCTGGATCCTGTCTGCTTTGCAGATAGCTGGTGAGGGAAGCTATATTTATGGGACCTCTTTGCGAGAGACCCGTTGCCCACGTCGGGCTAGCATCATGAAAAAGAAAAACTATGGTATTTGTCATTTACCATTACTTATTCGGACTATAGTGGATTTAATTTTCCCAGAAGAGTTCCTTGTTCCATGCACGGTCTGTGTTTAACATATATATATATATATATATATATAATTTCGATAAATAAAGGACACGTGAGAATTTTTAACTGCAATATAACAATTAAATGATTATTTCGGGGTTTATATGTAATGATGGAGTTGTTTAACTTCCTTCGTAACATCTAAGGTCATTTGACGAAGGGGACCTACAGCTTTACATAGGATCCGAATCACATAATCTAGACGCGGAGGACGGTCTCCCGCCCAACTACTCTCCAGACCCAATATCGCTAAACTTCGGTGATCGACGGGAAGCGGTGTTATGACAACGGCCACGACGTAGCCCTCGCTGGTTTATATCTTCCATATCTGAAGTGATAAAGTTATGCACAAAATCAAAACATTAAAACTTACTATTCAGGTAACATGAAATTCTGGCCAAATGATTCGATATGCGCTACAACCACTGCATCCGTGGTGAGTGTCAAAGTGCCGGTTGAACCATCCCAGACGAGTGCCAAGTGATGCCACTGACCGTCGTTAATAGGTATATTGGCGCGATAGGTAACGAACTGTTTGTAATCGCCAAACTCGATAGCGACTCCGGTGTGGGTAGCCTGAAGGAGAACCTTCTTATCCATCGGCAGAACTGGGGACCTGAAAATATTCAATATTGCAGAATTTTTCCAAGAAATTTGATATTTTGAAAGATATTCATAAGTTGCAGAAGACTTCAAAAAGGTTCTAGGATATTCTAGAGAATTCTTAAAATAATTCTAAAAATACCCAATAATAAACATTTCTAAAAAGTTCCAGAATTCATCTGGCTGCCAAACTTTCTTTTTGGGACGGAAATTCCGACGCGTAATGGAGTTCACAACGGAAGTACGAGTATATAAAAATATTCTGGGTATAAATAAATATACAGTTTGAAATATACTGTACTTACGAGACTTCAAAGAGTGTAAGGAAAATACCCATATCATTGGGTATGGCGTATTGTACCCAAAGGGCTAAGGTGAAAGCGTTGTTCATGCCAAATTCGAAGGGAGTGACGAGAGAGGCGCTTGACTCCATATATTCATCATTAAGGAAAAGTTCGTAATTGACATTGATGACTGGAAAAAGTGAAGCAAACTATACATTAGGTATATGTTTTTTTGGGGATGCATTTGTATAACTATTATTTTTATTAATTATTATTATTATCATCATCTTACCTTTTCTACAATCTTCTCCAGTTAAGTTGAAAGGACATTTGCAATAGAAGTCATTAGTCAGGTCAATGCACGACGCCCCTGGCGGGCACGAAGATGAGTGACAATCTACAATATCTTCTTCGCAATGATGACCAGTATAACCAGGTGGGCAAACACATGCATATCCCGGCCCGTCGTCAACGCACGTGGCTCCGTTTTGACAGAGACCGACCTCGCAAGCGTCAAATTCGTACTGGCACCCGATGCCAATGTAGTCTTCGGAGCAAGAACAGTTTAATCCGGATCCAAAGTCTTGGCACTTAGCTCCGTTCAGGCAGGGATCGCCGACGCACCTATCTGGTGATACTTGGCATCTCTTTCCATCCGTGCCCGAAGGACAAACGCAGAAATAGTCTTCGAAGAGGTCGATGCAGTTGGCGTCGTTCAGGCAAGGATCTGATTCGCAACCGCCAATGTCATTCTCGCAGATCTTTCCAGTCCAGCCGGAGGGGCAAACGCAGCGAAAGTTATTTACTTCATCGACGCACTGACCTCCATTTAAGCACGGGTTCGATTCGCATTCATTGATTTGCATTTGGCAATAGTCTCCGGTATAACCGAGGTGGCATTGACATTTATACCTACTGTCAAGATCGAGGCATTGAATCGTTCCAATAGGATTACAAGGGTTGCTGCTACACTCGTCAGTTGGCACGTCACACCTGACACCAACAAATCCAGGACGACATTCACAGACGAACCCTTCTAATTGGTTGGCGCATGTTCCTCCATTCTGACAAGGATTCGATGCGCAGTAATTAATAGTATGCTGGCAGAACTTTCCTGTATACCCAGTGTCGCAGGAACAGTGGAAATCATTGATTTCGTCTATACATTGACCGCCATTCTGGCATGGATCGCTTTCACATTCGTCAATATTTATATCGCAAGATTCGCCAGTCCAGCCAGGATAACAAGCGCATTCGTGAGCAAAGAAAGTATCGATACAAATTCCATGCGTGCATGGCGAGTTGCTACACATATCTACTTTTATATGACACCTCTTTCCGGTAAATCCTGGAGGACAACTACATTCAAAATCATTTACCAGATCAGTACAGTTGGATCCTACTAAACAAGGCAATTCAACGCAGTCATTTGTATTGATTTCACAAAGCCGACCATCCCATCCTGGTGGACACTGGCACTGGAATCGACCTTGTTCGAGGGGAATACATAGGGCATCATTTTCGCAAGGGTTTCCATTTTCCTCGCATGGATTAAGAGTTATGTTGCAAGAAGCTCCTTTATAACCAGACCTACAGAGACACTCAAAGTCTCCTATTCCAGGATTATCTTTGCACATAGCTCTTTCAGGACAAGCTGCTGGTGTGCAATCCCCTTCTTCATCTTGGCAGTTAAGTCCACTGTATCCAGCTGCACATACACAGGAATACCCTTGAGGTTGATCGATGCACCTTCCTTCATTGTAACAAGGGTTTGATCCACATTCATTAATATCTACTTCGCAGAATTTACCCGTAAACCCAGCTGCGCAGTAACACTGGATTTGATGTTGTCGCGCAAGACATAAACCACCATTCTTGCAGATGTTGCTGCTGCACTGAACAGGTTGGCAGTCTAACTGCGAGATGGATCCTCTTTTAATAGTATAGTTGACGTCGGGACACTGCGCACAAGTAAACATCCCTTCTTCAGGTTGGTAATAATTAATAGGACAAGGGAAACATGGCTCCAATCCAGTAGAGGAGTAAGTTCCTGGTGCACAGTGTTGCCTACAATATTCCTGGGACTGAGACGCCTCCCTGTGAGTATATGTATCTGGTGGACATGCCTGACACTCTCGGAATCCAGCTATGGGAGGTTCTCCACTGTAGTGATTCCTTGGGCAGTTCAGGCAAGGTACCATTCCAGTTGGGGAGTATGTTCCATATCCGCACACAGGAATACAGTCCCTTGCAGATTTACTTCCTTCGTTCAACGTGTGTGTACCCAGAGGACATCTGTTGCACATGCCCATTCTGCTACTATCTTGATAGAATCCTCGTTCACAATAGGTACACTCAGTGGCTCCTCTTTTGGCGAACGTACCCGCTGGACAGTGTAAACATCTGGGAACTATTTCAGAACTTTCATTCAAAATTTCCCCATTGCTACACGTAAAGCCTCGAGTAGATGTTGAATTAAGAGCTCTCATTGGTGGGCAGTTATTACTTGGGGATGCAACATTTAAAAGGTCTTCGATTACGCCAGACGCAGAAGGGACACCTAAATCATATATAAGGGATAAAGTTGTACTACAAAGATCATACAATCTGAGCTGCATTACCGTTGGAGTTATGCGTAAAATAAATTCTACTTTTACAATGTTATTCTCTTCTAAACTGGCGAGAGTATCTTTGTATTTAACACCAATTGGCACACTCACAGCGGAAGAGCACCTCCCAGAAAGTTGTTCATTCAGAGAGCTATAAGATCTTTCTAGAATTCTTTTATATTGTTCTAGGCAAGCGGGTTGAACAGCTCCATTCGCTCTATAATAAACTGAGGCTACAACATCATAGCTCGCTTCCTGGGTATCTTTGCTCACGCAGTCAGGGACTATTGGACTAGGCTTCCAATCTTGTTTTGTGCATCTAAATTCTTTCGTTGGCATATTATCAGTAAACCTATATCCATCATCGCAAGCAGCTGTACATTCCGTGCCTCCAAATTGGTCAGATAAACAAGAAAGACTTCCGTGTGCAGGATTTTTCAGGCTCCAATCCGCGCAGGTTATTGCTTGAACGCCAACCTGGAAATGACATGCAGCGCTGTTTCCTGAAGGGTCTGTAGCAACGACTGTCACATTTTGGTAACCTCCGACTCTGATGGAAGCAATGTCGGGGATAAATCTTACGCTCACGTCGTTACTATCATCTTCCACGACAATACTGCTCAAAGTACTATTAAAGTTTACTGTGTAGTTTTCAGAATTATCACGAAGGCTCACAACATAACTGTTTGGGCATGTTAAGGCTGGGGAAGTGTCGTCAGGCACAGTTATATTTACTTGACAAATAGCAACATTTCCATCAAAATCAAACGCCAAATACTCGACCAACATGTCTTCAAAAATGTTTACGGGTGGCTGGAAGCCTGCTGGTCTCACTTCCATTCTAGCGAGCATTCCTGAATTATCAATAGCATGAGGAACAGTGAAGTTTACGGGTAAGATTCCATTTGGGCCCTTTAAGACAACAATTGGACTACTTGGGCAGTTTACGAATTGGGGGGGAGAATTATCGACGCAAATGGGGAAACCTGTATCGTAACCAAGTAACCTATTTTCGGGGGGTTCATTCTCACAACCCATTAATTCAAATTTTAAACAAGGATTTTTATCGAAACTTATGATACTTAACAGGACGTATCGAGCTTGAATCGTTGTTGGTAATGTTATCATCGCTAGTTCTCCATAATTACCAGGTTCTCGAGCGGTCAAATTAAAGTTAGGGAAGTAGACCAGGAATTTATCTTCTGGATTGGCTTTATAGAACAACCTGATTTCAGTCGGCCTTCCAACGACATCATTGGTGATGACTCCCTTCACCAAAATGGCTTTTATGCGGTGTACATATCCTAAATCAACGGTAACAAAGGTAATTGGCTCTCCGCTCATACCGCACCATCCAGTAGCCGAATTAATGCGAATGTTTCTGGCTTCGTAGTTCGCTCGTTCAGAAGTAGCGTTGATCGCTCTGTCGGGAATCCTTCCTGAAAGAATTCCCAAAGGCTTAACGACTTTACATTCTGGTTTTTTAATACACTTGATTGGCTTCGACGAAATTGGAATATAGCCCTGTCGAACGCAACGAAAGAAGACGTCTGAACCTTGTTCGTAGCTCGTTGCCATTTGAACGCCACCAGGCGGGTATCCGGGGTCTGAGCATACTGGTCCTTCACACCTTAAACTGCCGAAGTCCCAATTTGCATCCGCCATACATCTCACTAAATTATCATTTTTACTACTCTGACCAGCGAGTCTGAATGTATCTTCGCAGCCGAAGTAGAACACCGATCCGTACATCGTACCCCTGCTGACGTTGTACGTTGCGCCTGATGTATCAGCAGGAATGCCACAGTCGACTCGAGGGCACTGCGGCATAGATCCCGACAACCAATACTCGCCTCCAGTAGGTAGAAGATCGTAGACACACTGTCTGAAACCAGATGTTAAAGTGTCTCTGAGAGGCCTTCCTTCCTCAGTACATGCTATTGTTACGTTTTCCATAAAAGGAACAAGTTCAGTGGCTGAAGACATGATGTGAAGCCCTTGTTCGGGGTCGTCCTGTATCGGAGCACAAGTTGCTGGAAGACAGACGGGAACAGTTCCATTCCATTCTCCAGAACTCGTGCATGCGAGGACATCCGGGCCTTGCATTACGTAACCGAAGTCACAGTGGAAGGAGACGACGTCTCCGTAATGGAACATCGACCTCGTGTCCAAAAGGGTACCAAACTCTGGAGACTGCAAAATAGGACACATTTTCGGAACGCATGTTTTATTGATTCTATACGTGTCTCCGTCTCTCAAACCTGTTTCCGAGTTCTCAATATAAAATCCGGCAGTACCATTCTTAGTGTAAAGTTCGTAACCAAAACCGCACGAACAGAAGAAACCTCCGGGAGAATTGGCGCAACGCTGGTCGCAACCACCGTTCTTTTCTTCACATTCGTCTTTATCGATGCAAGCCTGTCGTGAGCAACCCATCAGTTCGAACATGAGACAAGGCGCAACTTCATAATCCGCGATGATAAGCCGGATATAACGAGCTTCGATGGGTGTTGGCAGGTTGATTACGAAGAGGGAAGCGGGAGAAGTGAATCTAAACTCAATTTCGGTGCCGTTCGAATCGCTGTACTCTCTGAAGACGTCCGTCAGTTCGTCCCTGTACTGAAGCAGGATAAAGGAAGCAAAAGCGAGAGCTCCATCTGGCCGTCGAACAGATTGCGTGCGGAAACCGTGGATGACGGTGGGGACTTTGAGGTCCACAGTGACCCAGTTAGCATTCGGTTGAGGATGGGCTCCGCACCACCCCGGTTGAGAATTGAGACGAATATTCTGCAAATATTTATCAGTTAGTTCCGTCAGCTACTAAGAAAACTACAATGAGAATACGATGGGTGGCATACAACAACAACATGGAGTTCCATTTTAATGGACTAGGATGGTTGGCACAAAGTCTCCACCTTGTAAACTTACAGAGAATCTAGTCTTCAGAAGATTTATGTGAATATGTGTATATTCTTATTACCATGTGTACGCCATCTATTTAAGGTCACAAAGACAATACAAAAATGCACCATTTTAAAACCTGCTGCTGGTGCCAAGGTTGGGTTGGGTCGGCCACTCACCCTGTTAATGCTCGGGTTCAGGTGACTTTTGGGGCACACCGACCCCCATGTTGTGGGGAAATGAGCTTCCTGGATGCTACACTTACCCCAATGGCCAACAAGTTAGACGCGGTTAAATCAGGTTAGGTTAGATAAAGTTAGGTAAACAATATTATCAGTACATTGTATGTACGATCCTACCACTTACTTTTTTTTCGTATCCTTTCGCAGTGGAAGAAACTTCTATTGCATCATCAGGAATCCCTCCGTCAGATACACCGAGGTCCCCCATGGGTCTGCAGTCCAAGTTGGGTTCGTATCCCTCCTTGCATTTGCAGAAGAAAGCCCCAGGGGTGTTGGTACACTCTGTTGAAGCAGCGTCACACTGTGTTGTCCCGCATTCATCAATGTCTGTTGGAAAGAATTTTTAAAAGAAATGCGTTAACTCTGCTCGGATCGTAAACGACCGCACACTTACTCCTCCAAGCTATTCCTTCATTCAGGAGAACTTAAAAGAAAGACATTAAAACAATTTTGTCATGGGATCTTCGCAATTTTTAAAAATTTAAAATCATTACTTGTAGTCTATTTTGATGTAGAGTGTCCCGTGGCTCGATCGGTTCGGGTGCCGCTTGGTAGTGCTGAGACTCCTCTGAGCCTTGGGTTCGAACCCAAGTGCTACTAAGGGCTGGGTGGTTGTCTTTTCTGTATCTTATGTCACGGTATTTGTGTGCACATATATACTCTATAGCAATCAGTTACCTTGGCATTGAGGAAGATCAACAAAGATTCTGTGAGGGCCACATTTAACGATGGGAGAGCCAACGAGACGGTACCCTCTGTGGCACTGAACTCTGGCCTCGTCCCCAAAGTAGTGCTGTAACGATGTGTCAGTCATAAAACCGTTTTCGATCTGTAGCAAGAAAATATAAAAAGGTTTAAGGTGTGAGCGAGTTTAAAAATAAATAAATAAAAACTAAAATAATAAAAATAATAACTTACCTCTGGAAACTGGTAGCATTTTACTCTGGAACATGTTGGAACACTTCCGGACCAAGATCCGTTGGACATGCAATGTATAACCGGAAGCCCGGTGCGAAAATATCCGGGTTCACAGGTAAACCTGACGACGGTGCCGTAATTCCTGCCCCCGCCATTTAAGACATCCATTATAGAGTTGGAAGATGACGGTAATAGGGCGCACTGAGAAGCTAATAAAAGTAAATTATCATTATTATTATTAATGATGATGATAATCTTTTTTTAAGGGAATATTTCATCAAAAAATATTTTAAATATTAATGAACTAAAAAATAACTTAGCCACGCATTCATCAATGTTAAATGAATTAGAAGCCGAAATAAGTATATTAAACACATACTAAGCAAACAAAACCCACATTTTACAGGTACAGAACCCACGCTCTAAATTCTAAAGGAACAAACAAAAAGGGGGCACAAAGAAGAAACCCACATTAAGTACTGTCTCCACTAAGAAAACAGACCTAACACGAGATGAGGAAAACTAAATTGAATACTAAACCCACACCGGTCATAAAGCCCATACTGAAGATTGAAACCTATTGGTGGAAGTACAAATGGAAGTACGAATCCCGTTCTAAAGGTATTCACACAAAAGAATATAACCCACGCTAACAAAACAGAGCCCACACTAAGGTGGTACTTACCCATGCACTCTGGAAATCTCTCCCATCTACCGCTGGCGGTACATGTGATTGTCTCAACGGGCAGTCCGTTCGAAAAACCAAACCCTGCGTAACACTGGTACGTTGCCTGTCCCAAGTACGTTACATTGGATGCCCTGATGCTAAACCCGTTGTCGATTTGGGGCACGGGACCGCAGTAAACCTCTGCAACGAGTGAACGACGCTTAAATTCGTTAATGAACTTGTTATAAAATATGAATAGTTCAGCAAATGGAATTCGTCCAATGATTCAAATCCTAAATTTGTTAGAAGGTTGCGTTCTCGTTTCTAACTGGGAAAATGGTCTAGCTTCCTAATACCCAAAACTAAAATTAGAAAAAAAATAATGTATCCAAACTCGCTCGGTAACTAAAACCGAGGTTGTTTAACCTCCTCCATAATGGCAAAAGTCCTACGACAGATCATCTAAGGGTCACTACATCATCTGAATATAGAGGACAGTGGTCACCCATCCAACTACCGAACAGAGCCAAAGTGGTCATCCAGTAATTACCTTGACAGTCGGGGATATAATCCTCAGACCACTTTCCGCCCAACATGCATTTCGTCAGAATTGTGTTTTTGGAAGTGGCGAACTCCTGACCACGAGGACACGTGAAGTTGATAACGCTTCCGAAGGAGGTGTCCACGGATGACCTTATCACGCCCTGCCCTATCTTCAAGGGTGGGCAGTCTGTGCGAGAGATACCGGTCTTATTGGGATTTTGTTTTGGATGGGAGGATCTATTTCTAAATATACTGTTTTATGGGGTTAGTTTAAAATGTCGGGGGTTAAGCAATGGGTTGGAAAGGTTAAATTACATGAAGAAAAACCTGAAACTTAAATAGATAGATAGATAGATAAATATCTCTTTGTTGATAAAAATAACTATTTCACTAATTTCAACGTAGAACATCTAAACATTAAATGAACGACTGATACTTATTTGTATTTAATTCGGCAAAAAGAAAACCATTCAAATAAATTTTATCATCATTATCATCATTATTATCATATTAATTAAAAGAATATAAAAGAAAGATGAAACCGGTTTTCTACCTGCGGAAAACGTGGCCTTCCACCCCTTATCGGCTCTTAACGGGTCTGTCTTGAACTTGACGAGCATCGAGCCCGACTCTGCCGTGAGGGTGATGGTGGGAGGGTCGACTGACGTGAATCCGACCCCAGGATGAAGGCGCAGCGCCCCTGAGGGGTCATCACCGTCGTAGACCTGAAGGCGATCCTTTGATTCCACCCTGAAGTCGGAAAACTGGAGCAAAAAATCGGAAATGTTAAATTCGGGTAAAAACAAGTCGAAAGAAAGTAAGTTACGAAACAATGAGAAAAGAGAATGTGTAAATGAATGTGTGAATGTGTAAATGAATGTGAGAATGTGTAAATGAATGTGTGAATGTGCAACTGAATGAATAAATGTGTAGATGAATGTATGAATAAGTAATGAATGTGAATAAGTAAATGAATGTGTGAATAAGTAAATGAATGTGTGGCTAAACTATTAAATGAATGTAATGAAATGTTTAAATGAGTGCTGGTGTAAATGCATAAATGAATATATAAAAGAATGTGTAATACAATGCGTGAAAAGGTATTTCCGATCTGGTATTCAGGCACTGCACGTACCCCCGAATGAAAATGGGGTATGGGTTTTTGTCCCAGTGACTCAGTTTAAGTCAATCGACCAAAGGTTCACTTGACTCACTGAACCAAATGACTCAAACTACTCAGTCATCTTATATTTCTTTCATTGACTCAAATCGCTCAAGTGATTTACTGACCTTTATGGAAAGCCTTCCTCCGCCAGGTTTCTTCAGGAGGTAATCACATTCCTGATTATTCGGGTATTCTTCTATACCATAAGCCGGACTGGCGATCGTGCCATAATCGGCTTCAATCGTGATGGAACACCCGGAATAATACCGGATTCTGTAGCCTGTCCGAGATTCTCCTAAACTGGTATGAATGTACAGATAAAGGTTCGATCCGGTAGACATAATATACCGGGGATTATCTTTTTTCATACCAGTTAAAATCGCTAATTCAGGTGAAGTGGGAGTAGATCCATCTCGGATTAAGATGTAATCCGAATCTGAAAGAGAGATTCAATTCCGATTATCCGATTAATTTTATAGTGAACTCCTGTCATACTTCGGAAAACAAGTTAAGTCGTAATAATTGGGGATGAATCTGCCTGTACTAAAAAAAGAACGCATCTTCGTACCTTTTTTAAGATCTATATCGAGGATGTCCAAGGTTATAGTCCTTCCTGGCTGGGTTTTGATAATGTACAGACACTCCAGACCTCCGGGGATGGGCCCGGGATGGTTCTTTGACATGAGTTCCTTGGACTGAGAGGCGGCAATCAAATCCCCGCCACACGTTGAGTCATCCGTCTTCCAAGACGCTCTGATCAATGGACGGAAAAGGATGGTAGAGATCAATGTCACGGAAGTGTTACGTTGATGTTAAACTAATAATGGGAATATAAAACACACACACATATGGCTACCTTACAAAACCGCGACATTTTAAATTGTACCATGCGACATTTACTCTAATTTAAAAATTAATTAACTTAACCTAACCTTCATTAACATTGGTTTCGCTTCCGCCCGAATTGTTCATTCTGACGAAGATCAAGCTGGTCATTCCACCTTAGACCTACAGTTTAACGTGGAATCCGAACCACGCGACCACCAGCAACCCAGCGTCTTAACCACTAAGCTACCCAAGGTACCCATTTATCTATCAACCAATTTCTTTATTGTGAGGAAGGATGAACAGCTGGGTTTTGCTGCGCGCCACCTGCCGTCACCGGGTCTCGATCCCGGGGCCGATGGATTCGTAGTCAGCGATGCAAACCACTACACCACCGAAGTGCAAATTATATCTGCACCCTATTTTTTAAACGATATTTAATGATTTACAGTAAAAAAAAAAATGAGTCTGAAAGTATGGCAACACGCTAATGTCGCTGCACGCACGTTCGTGTCGCGATGACGTAAGGTAGCCAAGAACACAAAATCACGCACACATTGTCCATGCGTGTGTCTGTACGTTCTATTTCCCCTTGTTACCCTGACCCTCCAGAGAAAAGGAAAGATGCCTTGCCCTCAGTTATACCCGTTACATTTGAGGAGTACTCCCAACACTGACCTGAATCCCCTCTTTTCCACGGAAGCGTCAGACTGGAACTTGACAATCATAAAATTGGAGGCGGACTCGTAAATGAGTCCGGTGACGCTAGCGTCCGGCCGGCCGGAAAGCGACACTAAAGGAACGGCCGAATCTTCGGTCCGGCCTCCGGTCAAGATCTGAACGGTATCGAAATGCTTTTCCGTTTCGAAGTCATTGAATTGAATGATGATGTTGTGTCCGGTTGGAGCTTCCAGCGTCCATTTGCAGTTGGTACTTCCATTGTACTTCTGTGGGTAGTTGGGACTCTCGAGGGAGTCCGTTGATGACGTCATATAGAACTTGCAATGCTTCGGACAGTCCATTTCGTCGGACATGTCACCGCAATCGTTATCACCATCGCAGAAGAAGGCCTGAAAATGGTGGGGTTTTGGGGGTTATGGGGGTTAACTTCCTTTGTAACAACAAAGGTCAGGTGATGAAGGTGGCCTACATCCAACTACTGTACTAAACAAATTCAATGCCGTTTACCCTCGTTGATCTAACGGGAAGCGTTGTTGTAACGTGACCCGAGCTAAAAAGGTAATGTTAACTTATTTACTCTTACCGTGTTGAGGGTAAATAATTTGAATTTCTATAATGTTAAATGTTAACTAAAATTCGTTACGTTTCTTAGCTAAAATAATAACATTGACAATCTAAACTTAACCGCCATTTGTAAATTTCATCCTTCTTGAATGATTCTTATTATCAAACGAAACTCCTAATATGATTTAAATGTCAAAAACAACTTTAATATTCCAATTAAAAAAAGCAACAAATATACCTCGTTGATGCACTTTCCATTGGAACAAAGTTTGGACCCTTTTGCGCATGCGTCGACGCGACATATGAATGGCAACAACGTCTCACACGTTTTCAGTTTCCAGGACTGCTCGTTTTCCGAGATAGAAGTCTTAACACACCTTCCCCCCTTGACTCGGGGTTGACCTTGTGCCCAAAAACCTTTTAAGAAAGAACAAGGAAACGCGTTAAACATTTTATGCCAAATGGTATATACTTGCATTTTGAATTTTATTCTTTACGAGCATATAAATGATAAAAACTTTATTTTAATTGTATCCCCTATTATACAGCGAAAACGTGATGCTTTAAAATTTATATTTTGTACCGTGTATTAGTAGGGATGATGAATCGCCTTCTTCAATTTTGATCAACAGGAGAACTCGAAACCAGAATAAGTTAATAACAGAGAACAGGGCCTACAATTATCTATCCTACCCAAATAAGAGATTTATGAATACAGTATAAATATCAGTATGAATATCAGTATCAGGCATGTGAACAAAAAGGTATATACTGTACATAACAAAAGTTAATAAATAATAATAAATTTATTATTTAGAATCATGTTGCTTCCTCTTTTTCATTATGTAAAGCTGACACACGTTCTGGCATTCCAGTGATGAACTTTGCCATTTTGTTTTGAGGACAATCCAATCATCGTAATCTCTTTTTACGTTTGTCTACCGCCCCCTCTGTGTGTGTGTGTGTGTGTGTGTGTGTGTGTGTGTGTGTGTGTGTGTGTGTGTAGTCACTCCGGGGGTCAACAATTTATAGGTTAAAGAGATAATTAAATAGTTAATTAGTATTTGAGGTCATCAGGTAAGAAACTTACTGAGAAAACAATAGGCTGATCTGGTTTTCCCTTTATTTAATAACAAACAAACATTCACAGTGAATAACATTACAATTGCTTTAAGTGAATGTGCAATAATAATAATAATAATATAATTGAATGGTCGGAATTAAATGTTAATTACAATGAAGGACAAATACACAGTTTATAAATAAAAGTAAGAATAGATTATTAAACGAATAAGAAGGTATTGTACGAATGAATTTCAAAGCCTTTTAGGGTTGAACAGAATGACAAATAGGCCAAAGCGAGGGCCTATTTAACGAGATGTTACATCTTCCAAATGTAAGCTGTGCCTGGTGATAATTCCACTGGTAAATCCTGAAGCAGTGGGATTCGAATGATGGTCGTTTCCTCTCTGGTTTATGACTGGGTCAGAAGATCTTTCAATTGTTTTTTGGTATGAAGGTTTTTGGAGCTCGTTTTAAGGTACCGTGGAAGTGTTTTATGATGCTGACATCTGTTCAGGCGGTTACGAAATAAAGGTGGCCCTTGGGTTGTCCTCTATATTTGCCAGGGAGCCTTTTTGGTTGTTAGTCCGAATGTAACGAAGGATTGCATGCACCTTTATAGCTGCGATGTATTGGACTCTTGGACTTTAGTTGAGCAGAGGCAAAAGCAATATCACCTTCATAAGGGTGACCTTTGCATGATGCCATTTGATACGCATTTGGAAATGTATTATCGTATAAGGAGTTTATGACCTCTCTTCTCAGGGGACCATTCTGAGTTGTATCACATTCAATGGACGTGTCAAGTGCCTTGAAAAGTGGAAGCTCAAATTTTCGGGTTGAGGTTTAAGTTTTAGTTTTTGGCTGAAAATACAATAGTTGCCCCTTTTTCTTTGATGTATTCAATCCGACGTAAATGCAACGAGTTTCTTGCGTATATTGAAGTTTGGGAAGTTTAAATCCTAGACCAGGTCTTCCTAACCTTGGGGTCGCGAAGATCATATTTGGGGTCGCGAATCGATCCTTTAATTTTATTTTCAATTCTCTTCCTACAGCCGTCGACACAAGACACTTATCAATCATGAATGTAATTGCGTATAACAGCCGATATCCGAGCTCTTCCCGCGCATAATAAACGCCGTGCTTATGAAGTATATATATATATATATATATATATATATATATATATATATATATATATATATATATACTTTTGAGGAGTTTGTCGAACTTCGACCAGTGTTTGGGGTCGTGAATTGTGTGAACATGATTTTCGGGGTCGCAGATGATAAAGGTTAGGAAGCCCTGCCCTAGACCCTTTCCTAAAGCTGGGTCGTATCTGCTTAGCAGATAGCTGGTGAGGGAAGCTATATTTTGGGGCCTCTTTGCTAGTGACCCGTTGAACCCGTTGGGCTTTCATCATGACAAAAAAAAACTATAGTACTTGTCATCTACCACTACGACGTATTCGGACTATAGTGAATTTAATTTTCTTAAAAGAGTTCCTTGTTCCATGCACGGTCTGTGTGTAACAAAAGTTTCTCAAGGGACCATTCTGAGTCGTACTCGTATCATATACGTATATTAGACTTGTTTTCAAGTAATTTTTATCGGGCCCGAGTTAAGAGCGAGTCTCAAGTCAAGTGACGAGTCTTTAGAGCGCGAGTCGTAAGTCTTTTTTGGTGAGTCTCGAGTAAAGTCTCAAGTCAATATGGATAAATGAAAGATGCGTGGAGTGATGACATACATAAAGGTTAAATCTTGTTAAATCGCACTATTAGTCCCAGAGATGCAGTTAAAATTGGATAATAAAATGTATAAACAGCACACAATACTTCAATATCGTTTACAAATTCCTTTGTTTTTATTTTGAGAGAATGTCACTGTAGTACAATACATACAGTACAAGAAAGTAACAAATGAGTATAGGAACTCAAGATTATATATATAATATACAGGGCGTCCCAAAAAAATGTATACACACTTTAAATAATTATAAAGGCAGTGTTTATTAAAATACATTTCATTTTCAAAATGTAATAGAATCTACAGACATTATTTAATTGTTTTGTCAACGCCTGTTTTCAAACTGACGTCCGTTCTGGTCCAGGCACTGCTGATAACGCGAAGCAATGGAATCGCAAACATCACGAAACATTTCGTTTGGTATTTGTGTGAATTCTCGTTCAATGGCTGCTCTCAATTCAGCGACTGTTGCAGGTTTTATAGCGTAGACTTTGTCTTTTAAGTATCCCCATAAAAAAAAGTCTAGTGGTGTGAGGTCTGGTGAACGCCGGAGGGTATTCTACGAAACCCCTTCGTCCAATCCACATCCACATCGTGCCAAGTACCACTCGCAATACTCCACTCTTCGGTCCGGATCATTTTCATTAATAGCATGGACTAATCTTGGAATGTAACTTTTCCATTGACAGCGCTTCAAAATGCGTTGGACAGACGATTCTGAAATTCCTACCTCACGACTCGCTTGCCGCACAGATTTTCTTGGACTTTGGTGATACGTTTCCAGTACTCTTTCTTGCTTTGTGGGGCTTGTCGATGTCCGTGGTCTTCCGGAACGCTTCTTGTGGACATTCTGAACAGTTCCATCGGCTTCAAACTTATCTCTAATTCGAGTGATGGTAATCGCGTTGGTGGATCTGTTTGAAACTCCCTCCTAAACTGTCTTTGCACTTCAACTGCGTTTTCACACTTCCAGTAGCATTTTAGAATGAATTTCCTTTGTTCAAAGCTTAGTCTGACTGCCATTATTAATTCTAATGGGTTTAACTTGGAAAGAAAGAAACATCAATTGAGCTATCAGCTGTTAAAGTGTGTATACAATTTTTTTGGGACGCCCTGTATATATAAGCAAGCAACCACAGGGAAAAGGAAAAAAAACACGAAATCCGAGCGCTTTCGTGATATATTCACATCTTCAGGGAAAAACAAATAATATATATATAAGCAAACAACCACAGGGAAAAGGAAAAAAGAAACACGAAATCTGAGCGCTTTCGTGGTATATTCCATCTTCAGGGAAAAATTAATAATATTTGTTTTTCCCTGAAGATGTGAATATATCACGAAAGCGCTCGGATTTCGTGTTTCTTTTTTCCTTTTCCCTGTGGTTGTTTGCTTATTAATAAGATCACGTGTTATTCTGTGATTTTACTGTATATATATATATTAATTTAGAGGGGGGTCGAAACATATCAAAAATCGAGTTTCTCCAATTCCACAGTATGCACGTAGTTGGAAATGATGATCTCAACATCTTGTAAAAAAATTAAGTATATGCGACCCCCCTTACCCCTTCCATAGCATCCCCCCCCCCATTTTACTCTCTCCACAGATATAAACCCCAAATGTGACAATCATGCATTATATTAAGTCTTATTTTAAGTAGATTAGATTAATTTGGATAGATTATTTAGATAGAGTTTTAGATAGATTGAATAGATTACACAGATTAATTTAGATAGATTAGATGAATTATATAAATTATTGTCACGTTTTTTTCTTTAGTTTCAGATTGTTATTTTCAGATTGTTTATGATTGAATGAGTTATGATTTAATTCCGAATGAGTTATATTAAATTCAGATTGAATGATTCATTTGCTAGAATTTAACAATAGTTTCTTGTTATTAATGCTACTAGGCCTAAATAAGTGAAATCATGGCGACAAGAAGCAAAACGCACAATTCAACATTTGGTCACCCTGCAGAATTTTCACCTTCAATGACTCCTTCAAAGGCTGACGTATTTAGGCATTATTTATTGGTAAGAAAACGAGAAGAACTGATTTCGAAAGGTTCTAGAACAGCAAAAGAATGTTACAGAATTGTCACTAAAGATGTGGAAGCCATTTGGGAGAAGTTTTCCTTTCCACATATAGGATTTGAAGGAATAGCTATAAAAGTTGAACGATTGATAGAATCTGCAGCAAAGCTAAATAACGTACCATTAAAACAAAGAAACAACAGTTTTCAGCAGAAGGTGGAGACATTCGATGAAATGTTTGATATTTGCACTTGTACTTGTTACAATAAAAAAAATCAGTCGAACGGATTGCAGATGTGATATTAGAGTTCCAATGATTGAGTGGGAGTCTTTTGTGGGGCAGAAACAAAGAAAAAAACCAACTAGGACCAATCGACAGAGTAACGACTTCCGCAAGAAAAAGGACTCATGATAGAGTTAAAGGATTAGAAAGAAGAGCCAAGATAAGCCTATATATGAATGTCGCCTCAACCAGCAAACTGGACCCTTTACATATTATGGAAGATGAGAGCATGGAAATTGATGATGACAGCGACGATATTGACTTTGTTCCGGATTTTGAGCTGAGAGAAAACCATCAGAACAGAATTATTTATGATAACTTAACAATAACAGCAGATAGATACCGTGTAAGTTACAG
Source organism: Bathynomus jamesi (assembly GCA_023014485.1). Lineage (NCBI taxonomy): Eukaryota > Metazoa > Arthropoda > Malacostraca > Isopoda > Cirolanidae > Bathynomus > Bathynomus jamesi. Next base: position 328,557 of record JAJOZX010004620.1, on the reverse strand, counting down.
AGCTACTGCAGCTATAGTAAATGCAGCTTTGAAGGATATGGGAATATTAGACGAAACCAATATGTTGGATAGGAAAAAAGTGGAAAGAGAAAGAATACGTGTGGGTAAAAAGAACATAATCAAAGTGAAATCAGAGAACACACAGATTGAAGGCATCGGATTTGATGGTAGAAAAGATCAAACTAAGACAAAGAAGGGAATGGAGTACGAAGAACATTATGTAAGAGTCAAAGAACTTGGTGATGTTTACATGGATCATATAGCTCCAGATAACAGAAATGCTTGTTGTATTGCAGATGAAATAATAACTTTTATAGTTGATTCTAATAGCAAAGAATCCCTTAAAGCTTTGCTATGCGATGGCACCCCAGTAAACACTGGCAGGATTGGCGGAGTGCTAAAATTGATTGAATTATATCTGGACAGGCCGGTACAATGGCTGATTTGCCTTTTGCATGCAAACGAACTGCCCTTCAGGCACGTATTTGAAGCAATTGATGGAAAGACTTCGGGACCAAACACCTTCAAAGGTTCTCTTGGAAATAAACTCCGAGAGGATTTGACCAAACTGGATATAGTTGATTATACCCCTGTAGAGGGCAACATTAATGAAGTTTCGGCCGATATTGTTAAAAGTTTCAGCAGTGACCAAAAATATATGTATGAAATGTGCATTAGCATACAATCTGGACGCATCTCACAAGCGTTAGCCACCAGATCCCCAGGTGCCCTCCATCATGCAAGATGGCTAACACGAGCAAACAGGATCCTGCGCTTATATGTCTCTACACGGAATCCAGGCAAAAACATCCAAGACCTAGTAAAAATTATAATGCTGGTTTACATTCCAGGCTGGTTTTGGATAAAGTCTCATCCAAAGGCAAATAAGGGAGCATCTAATTTTTGGTATATCATGCACTTGCTTAAAGGCTTAGATAAAAAGCATCGGATGATTATGGAGCGTGTCCTCAGAAATAACGCCTACTTTGCCCACCTAGAGAATATCTTACTCTCAATGATAACAGACACAAGAAGAGAGGTCAGAGAGCTGGCTCTTCAGCACATCATTCGAGCAAGAACTAGGAGCACCAATGCGAGAAATTTTGAGCTGCCAAAAACACTGAACTTTGAAGTAGACGATTATCCTAACATGATCGACTGGGACATGATCCAAAAAACATCACCCCTATTTTACAGAATTTGACAAATGACGATCTTCTTAAAGTTCGAAATGAACCACTTCAGCTTATTCCCATAAGTAATGTCGTTTTTTACGATAGATTAAGTTTAAACTAGTCCTACTCGGTTTAAGCATAAATTTTCCGAAGGTTATATCTAAGAGGAGATCCATCGTGTTTCGCTAAATACTTTACAGACCTTGACCAGTGAAGACGTGTTTTTTGCTTTATGTGAACCCCTCATAAACATGGCGGTATCAGAAGAGCATATCAGGCATATAATGCTTTACGAGTTCAAAAAAGGGAATTGTGCTACTGAAGCAACGCGAAACATTCAGGAAGTTTATGGCAACGATATTCTGCATGTGAGAACATGCTGTAAATGTCATTTATCAGGTTTTTTATTCAAAGAATTGGTTTCAATTTCATTTCAATTTAAAAAAAAGGGGGGCATATGCAATGGGTAGGGGGGGGTGGGTGCATAGCGGTGTAATTACAGTATGTTGTTTAGGGACCCAAAGGAAACTCCGAGCAGTGTGTACAATAAGAATACAAAATTTCGACCCCCCTAATATATATATAATATATATACAAACCGTAAAACATCTCCATAGATGCAGAACTGATGCAAAGAGACTCAAACTAGAGAGGAAACTTGGCGAAATAAAAATGGACCTAAAGCAAACATTCATACATAGGACAAACGAGGAGGAAAACAAGGTAGCAGAAAACATAAAAAATAACCCAAAATACTTCTACACTTTTGCGAAAAGGAAAATGCAGTGTAAGGAGAGTATTGGACCGTTGATAGACGGGGAGGCCGAATACACAAATGACCCGAAAGAAATAAGTAAACTGCTTAGGGAACAATTTAAATCTGTGTTTAGCACCCCTAAGTCCGAGATGGAAGTGGAAAACCCGGACGAGTTTTTCGACATTGATACAGATCAACCAAGAACAAATCCCGGCACAAACCTATTAATGGACTTCGAGTTCACGGAAGGAGATGTAATTACGGCCTTATCACAGATGCGAGACAATTCAGCGCCAGGGCCAGACACATGGAGTGCCACATTTCTGAAGAAATACAAAGAGAGTATTGCAAAACCACTATACTTACTATGGAGGAAATCACTCGACACAGGACAAATTCCACTCCCCTTAAAGAACGCGAACAATGCCCCCCTATTTAAAGGTGGTAACAGAGCAATGCCCAAAAATTATCGGCCAGTGGCTCTCACCTCACACCTTATAAAGTGTTTTGAACGCATAATTAGAGGCAAAACTACCTACTACCTACAAGAAAAAGACTTATACAACCCAAATCAACATGGCTTCAGGACGGGTAGATCATGCCTGTCACAGCTACTAGACCACCAGGAGAAAATATTAGGAACATTGTGTCGAAGACAAAACATTGATGGAATATATATTGACTTTGCTAAAGCCTTCGATAAATGTGAACATGGAATCAGAGCACACAAACTTAAGGATACAGGAATTACTGGAAAGCTAGGAAGATGGATATTTAATTTCTTGACGCAAAGAACGCAAAGAGTGGTGGTAAACGGAGTTAAATCGGAAGTCGTGAGCTCTGTCCCACAAGGGACAGTATTAGCTCCCTTGCTGTTCATAATAATGATTGTAGATATTGATGCAGATATTAAGGACAGTATTGTATCATGCTTCGCAGATGACACAAAAATATGTAAGGAAATATTGAACGATGACGACATAAGAAAACTACAAAACGACAATGAAACATTATTCCAGTGGGCAGAAGACAACAATATGAAGTTCAACGAAAAAAAATTCCAACTTCTAAGATATGGTAATAACAAAGAGCTACAGAAAAAAGGGTACAAAACTCCGCAAGCCAAACAGATAACACCAAATCCACAAGTCAGGGATCTTGGAGTAATAATGTCGTCGGATGCAGAATTCAGAGAGCACTATAAAATCAAAATCACAACGGCTAGAAAAATAATGGGAATCATCTGGAGGAGCTTCCGCAGCAGAAAAGCAAACATCATGCTCAAATTATGGAAGAGTCTAGTCCTACCAATAATTGAGTATTGCTCAGTACTCACAAGACCACACAGGAAAAAGAGACATTGCGAGCATTGAAGCTATAGAAAGGATTTACGTCTAAGATAGAGGAAACGGAAGGTGAAGACTACTGGTCTCGACTACAATCCCTGGAACTCTACTCTCTTGAAAGAAGGCGCGAGCGGTACACAATAATATACATATGGAAAATACTTGAGGGCTCTGTCCCTAACCTCAGAAATGAAATAGAAACAAACTGGAATGAGAGGAGAGGCAGATTTTGTACGGTCCCAGCTGCGGTGGGACAAGGAGCCATGAAAACGAGGATGGAAAATACCCTCAGAATACGGGGCCCAAAGCTTTTCAATGTCCTTCCAAAAGAAGTGAGGAATCTCCAGCACACCGACCTGAATAACTTCAAGAACCAGCTGGACAGATTCTTGTGCAAAGTCCCTGACCAGCCATGCGTGGCTGGCTACGAGGGCAGGAGGAGATCAGAGAGTAATTCCCTCCTTCACCAAGTCCCAAAAATAAGGCGGGATGCTGCAGAGGGGTCGACCGCAGGTCGATCCTGAACCGTCGTTCAAACAACAAAAGTAACAAAAGTAAGTAATATATATATATAATATATATATATATATATATATATGCAGGTTAATATCTTAAAAAGAATTGGCTCCCAGTTTTATCACGTTTCAATTACAAAAAAATTTCTTTCAAATAAATTGTGATATACCATAAACAGAGTCAGTAGTAGTATGGTTCCACAGACAGCTCAGTATCATTAATTTTTTTTCATATTAAATCAAACACTTAAATTTCCATGTTGCCTTTCAGAAATGTTATGTTTGTCAGCGTTTTATCGTGCACAGTCGTGCACGATGTGGACGCATGATTATGCCACCGTGGCTAAACACACATAATTGGGAAAATTACTCGAGCCATTTCAGCTAAGTCGCGAGTCAGAAGAAGCAAAGTCTCAAGTTAAGTGAAGTCAAATTACACCCAAATCCGAGTCAAGTATCAAGTAAAAAAAAAAATAGGGACTCTAGTCCGATTCGAGTCCCCATCTCTGATATATATATAATATATACATATATATATATATATATATATACACCGGGTGTCCGAGAATTATCTGTACAATTTTTGGCTGTTATTAAAAGTCAACCATGAAGTGTAGAAATTCCAGTGTTGTCCCATTTTATGATTTTACAGAGAAACTCATTAAATTTTTTCTGATAACAAGTTTTGACAAGTTTTTTCTTTTTTGTACGCGGGTGACAGACATTGATGATTTAAAAGCAAGAATCACAGCTGCTATTGAGCGAATTGATGTGGATATGCTGCAGCGTACATGGCAACATTTGGATTATCGATTGGATGTTTTGCGAATCACTGATGGTGCACATATCGAATGTTTGTAACAACGTTACTTTAATAAAAGAAACTTTTGAAAATACAGATTCTAAATAATCTTGTTTAAGAATTTTACGTGTGTTATCAAGAATTTTATTAAAAGATGAAATTGTACAGATAATTTTCGGACACAATGGAATTTCTAAAAAACTTGTCAAAACGTGGTATCAGAAAAAACTTAATGAGATTCTCTGTAAAATGGGACAACACTGGAATTTCTACACTTCATGGTTGACTTTTAATAACAGCCAAAAATTGTACAGATAATTCTCGGACACCCGGTATATATATATATATATATATATATATATATATATATATATATATATATATATATTATTTCACGGAAGTAGCACATGAATAATATTTATGATAAAAAAATAACCACGAAGGAAAATTAAAACACGAAATAGTGCTCAAGCGCTTTCGTCTAATGTGTCCCTGAGGAAGGTCAATCAGACGAAAGTGCTTGAGCACTATTTCGATTTTATAATTTTCCTTCGTGGTTATTTTCATCATTATATATATATATATATATATATAGGCTACGTCATAGCCAATGTCGTAACACCGTTTCCCGTTGATCAGCGAAGTTAAGCGACATTGGGTCTGGGTAGTAGATAGATGGGAGACCGTTCTCCGTGTCCAGATTATGTAGCGACCCGTGGTTCGGATCCCACGTAAAGCTGTAGGTCCCCTCCGTCAATATATATATATATATATATATATATATATACACACACACACACGAAGATCAGCAAAAAAAATCGGCAGCAGAAGAGGTGGAAGCCTTACAGGGGGACACAAACAGAATATACAAATGGTCAGAAAAGACAACATGAATTTTAACACCGAGAAATTTCAGCTCTTGACATATGGAAGAAATGAGGAACTTAAACAGACAGCATGCTATGCCCCAGATAGACAGGAAATTCAGAAAAGCGCGAAAGCAAAAGGTTTAGGGGGTAATAATGACCGATGATGCAAAATTTGAAACACAGAATCAGATAGCGATAAACAAAGCAAAACGAGTTGCGGGACAGCTGCTGATAACCTTCAAAAGAAGGCCTGAGAATATAATGATTCGCTGCTGAAAACATTGATCGTACAAAAACTTGAATACTGCTCAGTCTTGACGTCCCCATACAAAAAAGAAGAAATTCATACACTAGACGAAATTCGAAACAAATTTCACAGCCAAGATTGATGGCTGCAAAGAGCTCAACTACTGGGAAAGACTACGTAAACTAAATCTGTACTACTTGGAAAGAAGAAGAGAGAGGTACACCATAATTTACATACGGAAAATGATTGAAAAACTGGTACCGAAACTCATACTAAACCCACTAACCATCTGAACAACAGTCGAACATAGGAAAGGAAGAAAGTGTAGTGTTCCCAAACTAAAGGCCAGACAAGGGACACCCTCAACACTGAAGGAAAGTTGCTTGCTTATCAGGGGGCCAAGACTTTTTAACCAACGTCTAAAAGACCTCAAGAACATCAAAAGTGTCAAATGAACCGGGTGTGCTTGGCTATGTGCGATGGAGGTCGCAAGAGAGCAACTCGCTCCTCCATTAGGCCAGGTCTGGAGGTGGGGCCTGAAGAGAGACCGACGTACGGAACTTCTACCAGGTGTACCATATAAATATATATTCTTAATCGATGCATTCATGATTTAAGTGGAAGTATGAAGGGTTAAACATCTTTTCACATAGAGCACCATACGCCCATTTGAGGGTACGAGCAGCTCGCAGCAGCATTGTCAAGCAAATGGGGGGGGGGGGTCAGTGTACTGACGATTATCACTGTGAATGGCAAAAGTTGATGGAAATTCTCTTTCATTAAAAAATGCATTGTTTTTTTTGGTATTACATAATGTATTGTATAAAACTTGAAAAAAATATTGCGCTTATTCAACACACTGTTTACATGGTGCCAAAATTACACAATTATCATTTTATTTGCTTTGGCACTCATTCATTTTTTTCTTCAATTTTATTTTTATTTCATTTAGCCAAAAAAAGCCATTTAATGTACTTTAAGAGGAGGTAGGCACTGTGCTTATACTATACACACACACACAAGTATATGGTAAATTCAGTTTTGATCACCGTCTTCTCCACATACTTTCATATCCCGTGGAGCGGGGCCACGGCAATGATAACGGCGACTAACCTACCGCCCCCACAAAACCAGTACCTGCGTAAAGAGAGACGTGTTCTCCGGCGGCAGATTCGAGCGTGTTGGTCGTGAGGTCATTCAGAGTTCTGAGCCCTAGCCAGAAGTCCCTGTCGGGGGTGGAGCCCCCAAGGTACCGTTCCGCTATGGCATCGGTAATGTTAGACTCGGAGAAGGTCTCCACTTGGACGAGTTCAGCCCCGTACCTGAAGGAGGAGAAGGAAATACGTTAGAAGTTAATGAAAAGTAAAAAAAAATGGCACAGAGTGCCAAAATGGAACACTAACAACGGCCAATCGGTAAACCACTGAATAACAACCAATGAACGAATTAATCAGCGAGTGTCAACAGCTAAGTATCAACCACTGATAATAAGTCAATATTACATACCAAAAAATGACTGTCACTGCGTGCTAACCAAAAATTTATTACCAATCACATACTGCCAACAACTAAATAATTTTCACTCAACATAAAATTTCTTCAAAACTGAATATTTGAAATGAATTCACACACACACACACACACGCACATATATATATTATATATATATATATATATATATATATATATATATATATATATATATATATATATATAAGCAAATACCAGCACAAATTACTTATGCAAAGTATCTCCTCAGGTCAAAGGTTTCATAACCGTTTACCAAACTAAAATGTCATACTAAAATGCCAGTTCATTGGCATGCAAAGAGGCACTATAAATTTTGTACACAGGCACTAAATGCGTGCCACTTTGTAGAATCTTCTCCGACGAATTTTTATATTATAATAATTTAAATGTATTATTATTATTAATATCATTCCCATTTAAATTGAAATCCATAGATTGGATGAGAGTTCTCAAGTGAATTAATTTTTAAGCTAAATAGGCCTCAGACTGTAGCAGCGCATGCCCAAGATGGAGTCCAGTAGCAATTTATTCAACTTTCTGTTTAAATATTTATCCATCAGCTAATTATTGTTTGTTAGCCTATATATTTATTCATAATTTATCCATTATCATTATTATCTTCATAGATAATCATATTGAGCTTCTCTATATACAGAGATAATCAATAGATATATATATATATTATATATATATATATATATATATATATATATACTGTACAGGGTGTCCGAGAATTATCTGTACAATTTTTGGCTGTTATTAAAAGTCAACCATGAAGTGTAGAAATTCCAGTGTTGTCCCATTTTACAGAGAATCTCATTAAGTTTTTTCTGATACCAAGTTTTGACAAGTTTTTTAGAAATTCCAGTGTGTCCGAACATTATCTGTACAATTTCATCTTTTAATAAAATTCTTGATAACACACGTAAAATTCTTAAACAAGATTATTTAGAATCTGTATTTTCAAAAGTTTCTTTTATTAAAGTAACGTTGTTACAAACATTCGATATGTGCACCATTAGTGACTCGCAAAACATCCAATCGATACTCCAAATGTTGCCATGTACGCTGCAGCATATCCACATCAATTCGCTCAATAGCAGCTGTGATTCTTGCTTTTAAATCATCAATGTCTGTCACCCGCGTACATTTCTAAAAAACTTGTCAAAACGTGGTATCAGAAAAAACTTAATGAGATTCTCTGTAAAATGGGACAACACTGGAATTTCTACACTTCATGGTTGACTTTTAATAACAGGCAAAAATTGTACAGATAATTCTCGGACACCCTGTATATATATCTCGGGTATAAGGTGTAAAAAAATTTCCATCCTCTGATTGGTCAGCTTTTGCAAGAAATGAAATATGGTCCCCTAATCAAACGTTCTGAATCCACATCACTAAGAGACGTACAGGCCCTGGCTCTGTAGGCGGGGACTTCTATGAGTGACTAACATTTTCAGATATCATTCTGTTACTAGTCTATAAGTATATATTTAGTGGTGGACCGGATGTCAGTTTTTCTGCGGATGCGGATTTTTAATTTCAATATCCGCGGATGCGGATATTTAATTAATCTATCAATATAATATAGAATTATGAATATATGACATAATTTTTCAAATTTCGTGATATTACTATTATGGCAGGCAATGCGTAAGAATTAAAATTAATATTAATGTTTTCATTATGATAAAAAATAATAACTTTCTCGAGTTTCAGCCACAGAAAATTCAATGAAAGAAGTTTCATTCAATTTTCTGTTATCACCTATTTATATTTTGAGGTTTATATATTTGTTTGTTCATTAATAATTAATACTTTACATGAAATATGCATGACTGGGCCTTATAAGCTAATTTATAAGCTAATTTAATTGTAAATTGCATAATTTATTAGAGGTAATATCCGCAGTCAGAAGTGCGGATGCGGATGGGGATATCCGGTCCACCACTTATATATATATATATATATATAGAGTAGAGAGAGAGAGAGAAAATAGTTACAGACACCAAAAAAAAAAAAAAAAAACAACATCAGCCATTATCGCAATTATCACGGACTCTTCCTAACATAAATCTTGGTTATCAAAAGAATTATAATTTGTTATTATTATTACCATTATAATAATTTTAACTTTAGAAATTTTTTCCTCCAACTACGGCCGAGAAAATGATCTCGCAAAATCACTCATCCACACACACACACACACACACACACAAAAAAAAATTACTATTTTGTTTAACTGTTTAAAATAATTAATAACTGAGAGTTTTTTCTTCAAAACTGAAAGTCTGATGCATCTAATGTCTGGAGACACGCGAAGTAGCTACAGTTTCTCTTCAGAATTGCTCCAGATTTATCGCGTGTGATTGGGGGAGGAAAGATAATAGCAATTTCAAGTTATATTACGCATATGGTTCAAAACAAAATACAACCTTACTGCGTGTGTGTGTGTGTGTGTGTGTGTGTATAATCACTAAAATATTGGTGTTAATGATATTTTAAAAACTAAAATTAAAAAGGTGAAGTAAAAACAGTTCCCATAAACATCTCACGCCATTTTAGTTCACTAATAACTTAGGTTATGTGCCAATACTGAACGAAGGTTTGAAATAATGCACTATGTGAATGTTGAACTCTTTGAAATAACTTATAATAACCTTGCCTACGACATTCAGACAAATTCTGAGACATTATGGCTGGCCAACATTTGGGAAGCCGAACATCTAAGATTAATGATAGTAGCCTATGTAACATTTAAATTTTTTATTGAATAACAAGTTTAATATTCTCTCCACGTTTGAACGACAGTTCACCAATAACTGATGAAATTACATACGAGTACATAAAAAATACTGGCTTAACTGTGTTTTTATATCCTCTGCATAATATTTACCTTCTTATCGAATAAATAACTAAGCGCAAGTATTTCTGTACAGTTTTCTTATAGAAGGACAATTTCAAAAGGAACCAACCACATTTGAAAATGACCTACATTCTGAAACTGTTCATTGACAACACCCTCTAATTTAAAAATGCAAGGATAGGCCTACGCACAGTTTGTTCAAAATGTCGCATAATTTTTAGTCTTGCGCGGAATATCTCCTATACAAGCGTCGTTCTTTACGTTATTTATACTGCGTGTTCTTTGCAGTTGAATGTATATAATGTTACGGCATGCGGGAGGTGCCCCCTTGGGGCATTGGTTTCTGCGAGTATGTAGAAGAATTACGGCATTTGGAAGAGTGAAGTCCATGGTGTAATGGTATCGCGTCTGACCGGCAATCGGAAGATCCCGGGTTCGATTCCCAGGTGGTACTCATTTTTTCATTTGTTCCGTTTTCTCTCTCTCGTCTTGCGCGGAATATCTCCTATACAAGCGTCGTTCTTTACGTTATTTATACTGCGTGTTCTTTGCAGTTGAATGTATATAATGTTACGGCATGCGGGAGGTGCCCCCTTGGGGCATTGGTTTCTGCGAGTATGTAGAAGAATTACGGCATTTGGAAGAGTGAAGTCCATGGTGTAATGGTATCGCGTCTGACCGGCAATCGGAAGATCCCGGGTTCGATTCCCAGGTGGTACTTCATTTTTTCATTTGTTCCGTTTTCTCTCTCTCGTCTTGCGCGGAATATCTCCTATACAAGCGTCGTTCTTTACGTTATTTATACTGCGTGTTCTTTGCAGTTGAATGTATATAATGTTACGGCATGCGGGAGGTGCCCCCTTGGGGCATTGGTTTCTGCGAGTATGTAGAAGAATTACGGCATTTGGAAGAGTGAAGTCCATGGTGTAATGGTATCGCGTCTGACCGGCAATCGGAAGATCCCGGGTTCGATTCCCAGGTGGTACTTCATTTTTTCATTTGTTCCGTTTTCTCTCTCTCGTCTTGCGCGGAATATCTCCTATACAAGCGTCGTTCTTTACGATATATATATATATATATATATATATATATATATATATTGTCGCCCCTAGACAGATTAAAGTGCCTTATAGTTGTGCCATTTCATATCGCTAATTTGGTATTAGAGGCTGGTGTTCTTTTTCATTTTAAAACTTATTTTGTGAATTCATTTAATTTATTTGTTCTTATAAGTTAGTTATTTTCTATTTTTGTTTTCTTTGCCCTATTTAGGTTGAAATACGACAAAATTGGCCGCCCTAGGCAGATGCCTACTCTGCCTATATATATATATAAGGCTCGCGATATTTCGCGATTTATTTAAAAAAAATTGTACTTCGCGAACCCCTAATTACTAACTTTTTAAAAAATACTTCGTTATAACAAATCGCGAAATATCGCGAGTGAAGCTCGCAAAGTATTTAAAAAAAAACCCTTAGTCATTTAGGTGTTTGCGAGTCCAAAAATCGTTATAACAAATCGCGAAATATCGCGAGTCTACTGTATACAGTTAATTAGTGTATTTCATTACAAAAGATTTGAAACATTCAGAAAATATATTTCTCCTCTGATTATAAATGTCTATTGAAAGTACAGACCCTGCCAGAATAAAATGAGCACCCTCATAACAGTCAAGTGCTATACACTAGAACACGTCTGGGCAGAGTAAGAAAGGTCTGTAACATAGTATGATCAAGATAACCCGAACTTCCATTAAACTTTGCTCTAGAACTACACTAGATGTGGGAAATCGTTTTCGCAGGTGCTCCCAAACCTACTCAATAGGATTTATATAAAGGCTTCTGGATGCCCAGGGAAAAACTTGCAGTCCCATTTGTTTCTTCTACTGGTCTGGTGGTCTGGTAGGTAATAGATGGCAAAATTCTGTCGCAGCCTCGGAGTATTTTACTGCAAAATGCCATTTTGGTTAAAATCACGTTAAACTGTTAGTCGCAAAGAGGACTCCTGAAATGCTCGACAATATCCATCCATTCGAAGGTGAATTGATCAAACTGAGACTAGTCCGTAAACAGAAGCGACCTCCAAAATGCCACAGATTTGTGTATCATTTCCTTGGTCTTTATTATTCTTTTCTTTACACTTACGCCTGCAAGCAAGGCTTTGCGCTGAGCCAAATACCCTTACTAACATTATTTGTGATGTCAAGAAACCTTGTACGTAGTACAAAGGCTCTTTTATTCGTTTTGTGACCACGATGGCCTTTCTGGTCTACGATTAACTTCTTGTCTATTTATCTATCGAAAACTCGCACTGATATTATGAACTCTCCTATTTGTATCAAACTTTTAAACTATCTGCCCCTCATTTTGACAACCCAACAACTTAGTCGCGCGATATATCTCGAACACAGACCCCGTGTGGAGATATCTTCACAATGTACAAATACTTTCAACGTCTGTCTGACACGTTATCTATAACCTACACACAGCAGGTCTTGCCCATATAACATCAATCAACCAGTAACTTTGCTGGGCCTCATTTTATTGTGACAATACTCTGTATTAGTAAACATTCAGAATCCGAAACATTTCTTTGGAGGGGTCCATGAACACTATATGATTAACTGTATCGTATCGTAACATACTGATCCGTTGTTTCAAGTAGATCCACTGAAACTGTTCAATAATTGCCAAATTAACTTCACTTAAATCTTCCAAGTGATTCCCTTAATAATAAAAGGCAACACGATGGTCATGAACAAGATCACTGATGATTTGACAGTGTAACAGAAGTGTTTCAAATGTGAATGATACTATGTACAACTTATTGTCGTATTTTAACAAATTATTGGAATAGTGTACAACTGTGGAAAGCAATTTGTCGATTATTTAGAACCCTCTTCCAAGTTCTAAGTTAATTTTGGGGGAAATCATCTTTTTCATGTATTGAATAACCTCTAATTACATTGGTTTTACAATTTACAATGACATGCATAATTGTGAAGCTCGACTATTTATTTAATTTAATTTGGCCCTTAAGCTTTAGGCTTTACTGGGCTCTTATTAAAAATAAACAGCTACTTGTTATTAATTAATAATAAATAAATATTATTAGTAGTTAACGTATGTATTAATCTTAAATTATCACTACTGACATAACAAATGCAAGGTCACCATTGAAGGCATTATACCAATACCATACAAAGAAACCAATATTATATACTGAGAGATAAGAAGTGAACAATCCCAAGAAATGTGTTATTAATCGGGATTTCAACTTGGTTTTAAACAAATTTACATTCACGATATTTTTTATATCGGCATTTAAGTCATTCCATAGTTTCAATCCAATGAAAATGGGTAGTTTTTGAGATGAAGACAATCTAAATTGAGATATAACACGCTTTGATCTATTTCTGGTCTGATCCGAGTGGATTTCTTAATGAGTTACAAAATATTTACGTATTTACCCATTGTAAGTTAATGATTTTGTTCTTACACTCGTAAATAAAAATAAAATGGGCCACTTTGATTACATCATCGAGCTTTAGTAGTTTTAGCTCTTTAAATAATGCACTAAAATGATCAAGAAAATCAACATCAGATAATAACCATATTGGTTTTTTGGATGACAAAGATACCGTTTAATGCGTTGTTAGCGGAGTTTCCCCAAACAAGGGTGCAGTACGTTATATAAGGAAGAACAAGAGTATGAATGATGGAGAGTCAATAAAACCTGTTTAGGGACTACATTTCTAAGTTTAAACATTATATCAACGCTACTCGAAATCTTTTTCGCGATATAATTTACATGATCACTCCATTGCAAATTCTTATCTAGCATTACACCAAGAAATTTTGTTACAGTACACTCCTTTATGGCGATTTCATTAACATTAAGGTCATCAAGATATACACTTCTTTTATTAGTAAAAATTATGAAATATGTTTCACTGGTATTTAGGAAAAGTTTATTGGTGGTCAACCATTTCATTACACTGATGAATTCTGAATTAAATATATTCTTAGGTGAATTAACATCTTTGCAAGAAAAAGAGACAGTTGTATCATCTGCAAACATTATGAAGTTCAGTATATCAGATGAACGTGGAAGGTCATTTATATATAATAAAAATAACAGTGGAACCAGAACTGAGCCCTGTGGCACACAATGTCAATTAAAATTAAATTAAAAATTAAAATTTTTCATGTTTTGTCGATAATTAACATAAAACTGTACAATGTTATTATTACTACAACGCTTTGCAATATCTAACATGAGTAAAATATACTATTAATTCCAGTACTATGACACGAGGATACTAAATTTTATTGGTCAAAACAAATTTCTTTGATCCCATATGAGGGCCGGGTACACTTTGGGGCACCAAATCCTCTATATTATGCACTTCCGCATGTATGGCATTTTGTATACGTGATAACGTCCGTGACTGTCCATGATCTTGAGTGTTACATGACAAAATTTTACTTTATTTTTGTGTACGTGACGACAGTAGAGAACCTACTCATGCGCAAAACGCAGGATTTCCAGGATGAAATGCGCAGATACCTTAGGCCTAGGGATGACGACATCTGATTGACTTGACATTCTGTCCACAAGTATATTGTGGGTTCAGTTAGCATAGGTTAGGTTACGCTGGATTAAATTAAGTTAAATTTTTACAGTATCGATGTTATGGTCTTGTTAATCCAATGGCCTAAAGCCCTAAACGATAACCTTCATACTTCATTACAAAATGCTTATTGATACAAAATGAAACCAGCATCCGAAAAATCAGGTCTCGTCAAGACCCAGTGATGAGAGAGACTCATCGAGACCCATCCATGACCTAAGTGTTGTATCATCAATAATTATGATAAAAGTGTTGGACAATTACGGAATAATTACTGGATAATTACGAGATAATAATTCTCACATTCCTTCTTCCAGTCTACAAGAAGGTGGCCGCTGTCTCTGCCAGAGCGTTGAAAGAAGGATCATTGGGGTGGAACGCTTGGTGGCCGTGAATCAAAATCAGATTAAGGCGATGAAAATAAATAAATGAGAAATGATAAACCTGTATGCTTCACACACACACACAGTCTGGCTATCTTACGAAACAGCGACTTACATCCTCTTTTTTATTATATTTAGTTAATAATGATTTTTAATAAAAAAATTAAGCGAAACTATGACGACATGCACCTCGGTGGTGTAGTGGTTAGTGTCGCTGACTACAAATCCATCGGCCCGGGATCGAGACCCAGTGATGGCAGGCGGCGCGCAACAAAATCCTGTTGTTCATCCTTCCAAACACTAGAAAGAAATTGGTTGGTAGATAAATGGGTAGCCTAGTGGTTAAGCCGCTGGGATGCTGGTGGGTCGTGGTTTGGATTCCACATTAAACTGTAGGTCTAAGGTGGAGTGACAAGCTTGGCCTTCGTCAGAATAAACAATTCGGGCCGAAGCAAAACAACGGTGGACAAAGGACACCGCTAATATCGTGTCACGATGAACTGTATGTGTATCCTGAAAATTGTCGTGGTTCCGAAAGGTATCAAAGAACACACACACACAGTTCCTGTATCCTAACATGTCTATTTATCCAGAATATATTAAAATTAAATTAATTTAGAAATGAGCAACCAGCCTTCAGGAGTGTACTAAAAATGAATGTATGACCAAAGCCTATATCTAACTGTAGTTAGGCCACAGTTGTACAAAGATTTCATACTCTGTGAAATCGATGAAAAGTCAACGAGTCTAATAAATTTACAAAAATACCACAACCACCAAAAGTGTGAGCTTCACATCCAAAGCCAGCGAGTCAAAAGTTGTGAAGCTGCACTCAAAATCTGAGTGACTCGTGAGCTAAAGTAAATGCTAAAGTTTCAGACTTCAAATTTTCTCTTCAAAATCGTTTGTTTGAAATTCCTGACAAGTTATAAAGCGAACTTGGACAGACTAGATACAAGTAGGCTTTGGTACCGGAGTTTCACAGTTGTACATCATAGTCAATCCGGGTCTGAAGACATAGTTGTTGTTGTTGTTGTTTAGCCGATCAGCCCACCCTGATCGAGCAAGCCGGCGGCACGCAGGTAACCGATCGCCCTCTCCGGAGTGGACCAGAGGTTCAGCGCACTCGTGATGTTGTGTTGTGTTCGTTGTTGTGCTAGAGCGGTACAGTCCGTCATAACGTGTTCAATTGTTTGTGGTGTGTCTTGGCACAGGTGGCAGGTGTCGTCTATGGAGTTGTCTAGTCTGTGTTTATATGTCCATAAGTTGGGGTGATGTCCACATCGGAATCGTGCTAAGTTAACTCGATCCGATCTGCTCAGGCTGATCTCTGACCTGTTAATGGGCGGCGGCTTCGCACCTAGGACCGCATTCGGACCGAGTCGTGTCAGTGCTTTGTGGGTTAGGTGTGTGTGTATGTGTTTTCTGTACTGTGTGATGTCTGTGGGGCGTGGTATGGAATGGAGTATTTGGTGCATGATTGTACATGTAGTGGCAAGGGTGTTGTGGGTTAGTTGTCGCTGCTGCCATGAATTGTGTTCCCCTCATGTCTAAATGTTCCCTAACTTTTAGTATTTTTGTTTCTGTGTGCAGGTGTTCTATTGGTGTTGTTTGAGTGCATCCTGTAATGATACGAAGTGCGTTGTTTTGTATTGTTTGTAAGGTGTTTATGTGTGTGTTTGAGATAATGGGTGCCCAGCATGGGCTAGCATAGTCCATAACTGAGCGAATATATTGTTTGTAGATGAGTGTTGTTGTTTCCTGCTGGTGTCCAAAGTTTGTGCCTGTTAGTACCCTAAGCGTGTTAAGTCTTGACGTACATTTGTTTTTAATGTCCTGAATGTGGTTTGCAAAAGATAATGATGTGTTGTATGTGACACCTAGTATTTTGGTTCTGTGAGTGTGTGGAATGTTGATGTTGTTTAGTGTAAGTTGTGGAATTACCTGGTGTTCTTTTGTGTTGCTTGTAAGCAAGGTGATGGTTGATTTTGTGGGCGCTACTTTGAGTCTATTGTGTGTGAGCCAGTCTTGTATACTGTTTATGTATGTTTGTAGGTTATTTGTAGCGGTGTCGATGTTGTTGTGGGTGGATGTTAGAGTGATATCATCTGCATATGATGATAAGGTAAGCTTGTTATCTATGGGTGTTGGAATGTCATGCATGTATAAGTTGAGAGTGTTGGTGAGAGAACAGAGCCTTGAGGGACCCGTTCGGAAAAAGCTTGTTTTTGGATGACTTGCCATTAAATGTGACATGCGAGTATCTTCCTGAGAGATAGTTGCTCAGCCACCTTTTGGTGTTATTGTGCATGTTTGTGTTGAGTATTTTGTTTATGAGAGGGAAGCGTGGGATAGCATCAAATGCTTTACTAATGTCTATTGTTGCTAATAGTGTACGTTGAGCTGGTCTTCTAGAGTTGATGCCATCCATGATGTGCTGCGTCAGGTTAGTGAGTAATGTCGTGGTTGAGTGGTGAGGTCTGAATCCATGTTGAGTAGGCGATAGTGGTATGTGTGGGTTGGTGATTTGTAAGATTAGTCTTTCTGTTACTTTGGAAGGTGTGCATAGTAAAGTAATGGGTCTATAGGAAGCTGGTTCTGTTGGATTTTTGTTTGGTTTGAGTAGTGTAATAATTTTACCTTGTTTCCATATGTCAGGAATAATACAGTGTTGGTATGAATATGTGCTGATATTTGTGAGAGCTAGTATTCCTTGTGGGCCCAAGTGTTTAAGGTGTATGTTAGATATGTTGTCTGGTCCAGTAGCCTTCGAATTTTTAATGTTTTTGATGATCTTGGTGGTCTGGTCTGTATTGAAGGGTGTAATGGTCGTGTCGAGTCTGTAGGTTTTCTTGTGTCTGGCTGTTTGTTTGTCTGCGTGTTTCTGGTTGTTGTCTCTGTTTAAGTGACTTATCTTTGCGTAGTGATTAACTAGAATGTTAGCTTGTTGTGTGTATGTTGGGATATTATTTTGGCTGCGACAGATAGCCGCGTGTGAGGTGTGAATGCCGCTGTTAGAGTGGGTAATGCTGTTTATAGTCTTGTATAGCCTGTATGTATCTGTGGAGTGGTTTAGTGTTGTTATGAATTCCCTGAATGTTTCTGTTTGTTTTTCCTTGAGTTTGTTGTTTATTTCTGTGTTGAGCTGTTGTATCTGCTGCTTTATGGCTTCTGTGTGTGGTGTTTGTGTGTTATGTTTGAGGTTGTTACGTTGCCTTATGAGGTGGGCTATTTCTCTAGTGTAATTTGGGTTGTATTTCCTAATGTTGCCCTTGGGTATGTATTTGTTTGCATTATTGATAATCTGATTAAATGTCTTGAGTGTTGTATCGATGTTTATGATGGGTGTGCTGTTTAATGTGGTGAATTGTTCCTCAGTCTGTATTTTGAACTGTTCCCAATCAGCTTTCTTGTAATTTCTGTAAGTGTGCCTAAGGCTGTTGGGGCAGAGTAGAGTGTAGAATGTGTTGTAATGATGATGGGCAGGTGGTCTGATGACAGTTGTTTTTCTGTTCTCCATTGTGTATGTGTTGCTAGTGAGGGGGAACAGAACGTTATGTCTGGGGAGGAGTTTGAGTATCCTGCTTGATGTGGTATGTGTGTATGTTCTTCTGTATTGTTAAGAATGAAGAGGCTGTTTAGTTGTGTGGCTATGTTGGCGCCTCTGGTGTTGTTTTGGTTGTGCAGGTACCAACTAGTGTCTTTGGCGTTGAAGTCTCCTCCTAAGATGACATTAGTGAGAGAGGCAAGATTGTGTAACTGTGGATTGTAATTGGCTGGCACCTGAGGTGAACTATCTGGTGGGATGTAAATGTTGATTAGTGTGGGTGTGTGTTTTGCGCGTGTTTTAATGTTAACTGCCTGTATTTCTATCGTGTTATCTGCTTGGATTGTGTTTGTAATGTTTTGGGTAGCATCAGTGTAGCTAATGCTTTTACGTATGTAAGTGATGAGTCCACCCCCGTTACCCCCAGTACGATCTTGACGGATCGCCGTGAAGTCAGGGATGGTGGGTGTTTTGTGTGTGCGTTTTAGTTTTGTTTCTTGTATAAGTGCTATGTGAATGTTTTGTTTGTGTACGAATTCCCTAAGCTGCATGATTTTGTTTGTGAGGCCATCTACGTTGTACTGTAATATGTTAATACCACAACCACCAAAAGTGTGAGCTTCACATCCAAAGCCAGCGAGTCAAAAGTTGTGAAGCTGCACTCAAAATCTGAGTGACTCGTGAGCTAAAGTAAATGCTAAAGTTTCAGACTTCAAATTTTCTCTTCAAAATCGTTTGTTTGAAATTCCTGACAAGTTATAAAGCGAACTTGGACAGACTAGATACAAGTAGGCTTTGGTACCGGAGTTTCACAGTTGTACATCATAGTCAATCCGGGTCTGAAGACATAGTAGGCCAAGTTTGCTGTACGGAGAAAACCTTTAGAAAAGGTGGTAATGAAGCGAAACGACGAGCGAGTTCAGTGATTTTAACATCTTTTGTCGAAAGATTGTTTCTTCGGTATAACATTTTAACTGTTTCTTACGTTAACTCTGTTAAGCATATAATTTTATTTACAATTTTATTAAACAAACGTTGTGTGTGTGTGTATATATAAAGCAGAAGTTTCAATTTATGCTAAAAATATTAACAGGTATGGTGTTGTTGATAAAGACCAATCTGGCATAATTTACCGTATATAAGACCCTTTTGTACAACGGTATATTATCCACTTACAGTCCGAGCGGAGAGAAAGAAAATAGATACGAGATTCTGGGTTGTTTACAATTTCATATTTAATCTAACTTATAACTTCACGTTAACTTAACCCAACCTAAATAATCTAACCCGGCTCAATGCAAAAAAACGCAATATATTTCAACCTAAAAAAAAAAAAAAACCGAAGCCATGAATCAATACACAATTTAATTCCATATTGGTCATCTTCTTGGCATCATAAGCCTACACTAATTTATGTAAACAGGCCTACAGTTAGATTTTTATTGATGTCACTCAGACACAGTTACTTGCCAAGAGAATTTGAGTTATTTGGTATTTTAGTATTTATTAAAAACGAGGTTGTAATACGGTGTTCATTTAAGCAAAAATCTCTCTCTCTCTCTCTCTCTCTCTCTCTCTCTCTCTCTCTCTCTCTCTCTCTCTCTCTATATATATATATATATATATATATATATATACACACAGTGCTCAATCATACTCGTGCATACACAATTAAACAAAAGTAGGTTGTTGTCAAATGTTAGTTGTAAGTTGGTGAATTTTACAACATAATCGTTAAACAACGCATTTCTAATAATGCTTTTGCAAACAACACAAGTGTGACGTAAAATACAGTTTATCGATAGTTATTAGCTATATATATATATATATATATATAAACCAAGCATTCTTTATATATTATCTCACGTGTGTGTGCGTATGTGTGCCACCCACGGCAGGAATAAAAAGAAAAAATTCCTGCAGACATCGACTCACAGAGTGACAGTTATACAGAAAAACATTTTACATAATATATAATTGACAATTATAACCGGGTTATTTGTAAGTTAGTTTAAAAAGTTAACAAAAAAAACTTGTCAAAAACTTTTACTGTAAACTGTAAACAAACTGTAACATGAAATCAAGAAATCTCAACCCACGGCGCCCACACTTTGAAACCCACGAAATATTGTAAGGGTTAATGATGATTTTCAAACAATATCATCCAGGGATAATTTGTTTGTTTCATGGGATTGTTTAATCTCCTTCGTAACACATATGGTTAAACGACGAAGGGGACCTACAGCTTTACGCGAAATCCGAACAGCAACGGTTCGCTACATATTCTAGATGCGGAGTGTCTCCGAACAACTGATACAATGAGCGAACCAACCAGCCTCTCACCCAACTACAGCCGAAACTCAACGTCGCTTAACTAAAATGGGAACCGGTTACCGGTGTTACGACACAGTGACTACAATGCATCCCAGTCAGGGATAAACAATACCAGTATAGAATTAGCTATCCCTAATATGTAGATACAATTAACATACAGGGTGACAATAACTTCAAACCTTTTGTTTCACAGGTTTATAAATATTCTTAACACAATTTAACCTCAAATTATTTCTAACATTTTAATATTAATAAAAATTATTATTATTATTAAAAATGTATATTTCAATATATTATTAATAGTTCATATCGTATCCCTTCAAAATATAAAATTTTTAATATAATTTCACATTTTCAGCTCATTATTATTAAGGGTGACTATCCTATATAATTATATACAGAAAATTTATGATTTCCTGGAGACAAGGGAAAGATTCAACGAAAATCAGCATGGATTCCAATCAGGTAGATCATGCCTATCACAACTAATAGAGCACTACAACAATATCCTAGATGCATTGGAAGACAATGACAACTACGATGTTATATACACAGATTTTGCTAAAGCTTTCGATAAATGTGACCATGCTATAATAGGACATAAAATTAAAGACATGGGAATAACAGGCAAAGTGGGAAAATGAATCTACAACTTCCTTAGTGATCGTCTGCAGGTCGTCAAAATTCAAGGTATATCATCATCAGAATCGGAAGTACGCAGCTCAGTACCACAAGGGACAGTACTGGCCCCACTCCTGTTCATTATCATGCTAACAGACATAGACAGCGGAGTAAACAGCAATAGTATAGTAACATCCTTTGCAGACGATACAAAGATCAGCAGAAAAATCAGCGATGTACATGACGTGGAGGCCTTGCAGAGGGACACGAACAAAATATACAAATGGTCAGAAGACAACAACATGTCATTCAACGCCGAGAAATTTCAGCTCTTGAGATATGGTAGAAAAGAAGAACTTAAACAGACTGCATATTATGCTCCAGATAGACAGGAAATTCAGAGAAGCATGAAAGCGATTGATCTCGGGATAATAATGACAGATGATGCGAAATTCGAAACACAAAATCAG
This sequence comes from Bathynomus jamesi, assembly GCA_023014485.1. NCBI lineage: Eukaryota > Metazoa > Arthropoda > Malacostraca > Isopoda > Cirolanidae > Bathynomus > Bathynomus jamesi. Next base: position 306,459 of record JAJOZX010004620.1, on the reverse strand, counting down.
ATAGCGATAAATAAAGCAAAAAGAGTCGCCGGACAGGTTCTAAGAACGTTCAAGAGAAGGGACAGGACAGTAATGATTCCCCTGCTAAAAACACTGATTATACCAAAACTTGAATACTGCTCAGTTTTGACGTACCCATATAAAAAGGAAGAAACTAATAAACTAGAAGAAACGCAAAGGCATTTCACAGCCAAGATTGATGGCTGCAAAGAACTCAACTACTGGGAAAGACTACGTAAACTAAATCTGTACTCACTGGAAAGAAGAAGAGAGAGGTACATCATAATCTACATATGGAAAATGATCGAAAAACTGGTACCAAACCTAAAACTAAACCCAATTACCATTCAAACAACACTGGAAAATAGGAAAGGCAGAATGTGTAGTATTCCCAAATTAAAAGCACGACAAGGGACCTCTTCAACCCTGAAGGAAAATAGCTTGGTTGTCAGGGGGCCAAGACTTTTCAACCAGCTTCCTAAGGACCTCAGAAACGTAACGGGGGTCAAAGTTGAAGTCTTCAAGAAAAGACTGGATGCCTGGCTCAGGACAGTACCAGATGAGCCGGGCGTGCCTGGCTATGTACGGTGGAGAGCGCAAGAAAGTAACTCGCTCCTCCACCAGGCCAGACCTAGAGGCGGGGCCACCAGCTTGACCTCCGTGTGAAGAGAGACCAACACACGAAACAACATAAGGTAAGGTTCATAAGGTATATATATATATATATATATATATATATATATATAATATATATATATATATATATATATATATATAATCACCCTTCGATAATCAAAATGTAAAATTTTAGGTTTGAAGTTTTCAATATAGCGTAAACGGTAAATCTTTTTTAATTTTTTACTGCCTAACGGTATGTGTATATATATATATCCTTGTGGAAGATGCAAATGAACTATTTCGTATGTGCACTCAATTGTGTGTACATTGTAAATGTACATATAATGAGTGTGAGTACACAGAGGAGCGCATTTTAATTACAACATACGTATCATCAATTCTTATTATGTACATTGTATGTGTACATAATATCCAGAAACTGTGTGTACATAATCTACTATATCACCAATGTACATAATACAAGCGTGCTTATTACACCAACCAAAATCATACCTCAGCTTCAATCACTCAATTCCATGAATAAACAATGCGTTTTGCATATATTTATTATAAACATGCATAAACATGCCTGAAACATGTTTGAGCATGTTCCCGAGAAGTATCAGGGTGAGAAATCTACATTTGATTGGAATAAGTTACCGTATGATGCAATTAAAAGTATTTGCACGCACTAAGTGATCGATCAATCGCGATCGGACGAATGAAAACCCGTCCGTGATCGTTAGCGATCGACGATCCAAATGATCTAAATGATTCAAATGATCTCATTTGATCGAAATATTTAAAAATCATTACCAAACTCCGTGGCAATAAACAGATGAATGGAATCCATTGAGCAAACACGGAAACAAAACTGTTATTGGGCCAGCCATTGTACAAACCATATATATATATATATATATATATATATACTTGTATAACCAGGAAGGAACTTTAAAATCGTGAGGAAAGTCATAAAAACTGTATAAGAATTCATACTTTTTCCTCTTCAGTTGACTGCCTCAATGATTTCGGATCAGAATAAAAGATTAACCTTTGAGGACCATTCCAGCCTTCATCTGGCACTGAGTACCAAAACGAGGAACAAGAGGAGAAAGTTGACAAATTTCAAATCTATTTATAACTCAGTCCGGTGATACATATAACACTGTAAAACAGGGTTGCACCACAGTTAGCGCGGCACGATAAAATATCTAAAAACAACATATGCACACACACACACACCTATATATATAAAAAAAAATATATATATAGGTGTAGTGGTTAGCGTCGCTGACTACGAATCCATCGGCCCGGGGATCGAGATCCGGTGACGGTAGGTGACGCGCAGCAAAACCCAGCTGTTCATCCTTCTACACAATAAAGAAAAATTGGTTGGTAGATAAATGGGTACCCTGGGTAGCCTAGTGGTTAAAACGCTGGGCTGCCGCTGGGGTGTAGTTCGGATTCCACGTTAAACTGTAGGTCTAAGGTGGAGTGACAAGCTTGACGTTCGTCAGAATGAACAATTCGAGAGGAAGCGAAACCAAGGTTACAGTATATATATGGTGTACTTGTTAGCATCGCTGTCTACAAATCCATGGGTCGCGATTCGATTTCCGTTGAGGTCAGGTCAGGTGGCACTCAGTTCACCCAGCGAGGTCGTGAGATCGAGTTCGGACAAGAACTATGTATTCGTAATTTCTGACTTCCTTGGTGGGTCATGGTTTGGATTCCAGGTTAAGTTGTAGGTTTAAGATAGGACAACAAGTTTCACCTTTGTCAAAATGAACAATTCGGAAGAAAGCAAAGGTTTATATATATATATATATATATATATATATATATATATATATATATATATATATATATATATATATATATAAAAGAGGAAGTTTGTTTGTTTGTCTGTTTGTTTGTTCTCTATTGAAATGAATATGGCTGCACCAAATAGTGTTTAAGGTAGTGAATCAGATATAACTTTTCACGGGGAATCTAATGGTGTGCACAGTAGGTAGGTACAGTAGGTAGGTAGGTAGGTACAGTAGGTAGGTAGGTAGGTAGGTACAGTAGGTAGGTAGGTAGGTAGGTACAGTAGGTAGGTAGACTAGACAGTAGGTAGGTAGGTAGGTAGACTAGACAGTTTTATTTAGTAAATGGGTAGGTACAGTAGGTAGGTAGGTAGGTACAGTAGGTAGGTAGGTAGGAAGGTAGGTAGGTAGGTACAGTAGGAAGGTAGGTAGGTAGGTAGGTAGGTACAGTAGGAAGGTAGGTAGGTAGGTACAGTAGGTAGGTACAGTAGGAAGGAAGGTAGGTAGGTAGGTAGGTAGGTACAGTAGGTAGGTACAGTAGGTAGGTAGGTAGGTAGACTAGACAGTTTTATTTAGTAAATGATACATTAAAATCTTGTTTAGTTTTGAATGACGGCATAAAGTCACGGGATTTAAGTGGAATCTAATGGTGTGCATAAAAGTTTCAAAATTTTCGAGAACTTTTTAAAATATAAGGTTAAGGAATAAGTTTTTTCATTTTAACACAAAAAAGCTTAAAATCATTATTTTCGAAAACTTTTTAAAATATAAGGTTAAGGAATAAGTTTTTGCATTTTGACACCAAAAAAGCTTAAAATCATTATTTTCGAGAACTTTTTAAAATATAAGTTTAAGGAATAAGTTTTTGCATTTTGACATTTGAGTGTGACTTTGCTATGGGTGACAATGGCCCAAAAAAGTTGGAACACCTCGCAATCTTTATGTTTTGACACCCAATGGAAAAACACGTAACATTGTTTACACTGAAGTGCTACAAAATGTCTGATGTTTTCAAGGAATAAAAACAATTACCAAAACTTTGTGTTTATGTGTTCATTTAGTTTTGTTCATCTTTTTACCTTATTTTGACACACCCTTACATCCCGGGCAACGCCGGGTATCTCTGCTAGTATATATATAAAATTTGTAACTATGTTGACATATTTTCATATATATACACAGAAGTGTGGTCACATATGGTTCTGTGCTGATAAATACAGTTATCATATCGTTTTTAAGTGAAATACTGAGGAATCTTAACTAGGTTAGGTTAGGTTAGGTCAGGCTACGATTCATTATGGTGGATCATTATTTTATTTAATGGTCATTTTTTACTGGGTTTGTATGTGAACATATTTCACCAATAATATATATATATATATATATATATAGCTAAAAATGGATGATCAACGGCCACGTCAACATTATGAAGATTCAATACCAGACGTTTCGGAAGTCAAACTCTGATCATCAGTGGAAATATTAAGAAATTCGAATATTTCCACTGATGATGAGAGTTTAACCACCGAAACGTCTGATATAAAATCTTCATAATGTTGACGTGGGTGTTGATCATAATTTTTTATCCTTATGTAGAGAGTTACAAGGAGTTACAAGGAAAAGAAGAACCTCAAAAGGCCTTGCGGCCCATACCGAGAAGGTACCTTTTTAAATGGCAACGGGTGCCAGGGAAAAATTTCTACACCCTCAAATAGTGTGCAAGATTTGTTCTAACCTTTTCTTGAACTGATCCACAGAGGAACTGTTCACAACTTCTGAAGGTAACCTGTTCCCCGTGTCACAGATCTTATACGTAAAGTAATTCCCACACATACTAGTCCTAAACCGTTTCAAATCCAACTTCCAACCATTGTTGCGAGTTGGGTTATCATTTAAACTAAACATGCTTCTAAAATCGACATCTTTGAACCCGCGTCACGTAAGCGTCGATTGTAGCCCATATGCCTAACGGAAGGGATTAACTTTGTGGCATTCTTCAGCCGGTTTTCAATCCACCTACCTACTTCCCCACCAATACCCAGCGCGCGCACTTTGGCCATTAGCCGGTGGTGAGGTACCTTATCAAAGGCTTTCTAATCAATCGCCCTACTCTTATCATACTCACTCCACATGACGTGGAAAAACTCGAGCATGTTGGTGAGACACGACCTATGCCGTCTAAACCCATGTTGGAGTCCCCAAGTAGCTTGTAGGAATCCAAATGGTCAACAATCCTACCCGCTATTATCCCCTCTAATTATTTACCTACAATTGAAGTGAAATGGTGTTATTTATTGAGGTTCCAAAGCCTCTCTTCCCACGGATGAGGTAGCAGTAGGGTCCTAATCGTAAGAGTAGAGAAAAAGACTTAAAACTAAAAGTTCTTCTTTTTTTTTTTTGCAGTCAGAGAGAGAACATCATTAACCTAAACTAAAAGGACAGAGTAGGGATGGGAAGGGGTCCTAGTAACCCACGGGACAGGTTTGTACAACAGACTTCACCCGCCCTCCCGAAAGAGAGAGAACCTAAAGGAATTGGCAGCCAATTTCTCTAGAATCCCACGACTCGGGACCGGAGGGCTGTCACGCCCCAAGTATAAAGTTTACAACACCCAGAAGGAACGACGTGCATAACCTTTATACCCCATGCGGAGAGAGAGAGAGAGAGAGAGAGAGAGAGAGAGAGAGAGAGAGAGAGAGAGAGAGTGTACAAGGACAAGAGGAAGCTTCAAGGACCTTTCGGTCTACTCGGGGAGAGGTTCCTGTTATTAAACTGGTTCATTTTTTTAACTATTCTAGCAATAGTAGAAAAATGGGTAGAAAAGGCATAAGCCTCCCTCCACACCCTCCCCGCAAGAGGCGGGTACGGAAAAACGTTGAAAAAATACCTTGACCGCAGAAAAGTAGCCAATAAAATTTTACGAGACACTGTATGAACTAACCAATAATATACTTGTGCCAATTGCACTTCAACCACTTGGTATAGTCACATCGTCACACAGAGAGAGTTACAGAGTTACAGGCTAACAAAGACCCGAAGATCCACTCTAGGCTAGCCCAAAAAGGAGGAATAAAAGTCAGAAATAGCAACGAAAACAAGAACACTGAAAACTTCTGTCATGCTTACACTCAGAGACGTGTAAAGCTGTCACACAATAATAATAAAGTATAGAAGAGATAAGGCTCTCTCCTTCCTCCGCCAGCCACTGCTGACAGAAAACAATGGTGAAAGAAGCTTTATAAGAAAGTAGGAAAAAGTATAATGAAAAGAATAGCGTCAAAGTTCATTCACACCATACGTACACTTATCTCGTGTACTCAGTTATGCATTAGAAGACGGGGGGGGGGGGAATAAAGTATAGCATGAATACTAAACTGCTGATCTAATCTACACCGTGCATTTTTTAACAAAGTTTTTATTTATTTATTACTTAAAAGTCATCATCATTTCGTCGTTGCATCATTTCTCCGTAACCCGTCAGAGCCACCGTACTGAAGATTTACCATATATTGCGTCCGATTACCCAGATAATACGATGCATTTCCATAAAACACTTATCTAGTCTATTAACAAGGTAGGCGAGTATCTGAGCATGTTTTCTATAATTGGATGTCTGGCATATGTATGTGTCTGCCAACTCTTTGAATGTCGCGAGTATTCAGCTTGGGTCTCCCGCCGTGAAAGGTGTTTATGCTGCAAGTGATATAAGAATTGTTCAAACTTCGCACTGTTGTGCCACCACTAGAGCAGAGACAATATCTTTCCGGCGAAGAATATCAGTAGGGGGTCCGTGTACCTATCCCCGTGTCCGCGTCCATTATGGAGAATGAGTGTTTTGTGGGTAATCACGTGATCAAAATACGAGTTGCTCGATGGTTGATCATGCTAAGTGGGACACAAAACAATCAGAGTAATCTCTCTAAAGTGGAGGGAGGACTTAGTAGGAGGAAGTTTTTAAACAAACACAAAGGATACCTCCAACTGGCCAGACCTACGATTTAAGAATTCCCCATGCATAACAGGGAATAATAATGCATAACAGTGAACAACAAATTTTTACTTTTATTCTGTCTCAACAACAAACAAAGCTGGTCTATATGGAGTCGACGCTGCTGATTCTAAAAATGTTATTCATTTCGGTGTATCACGCAGTTTCCATGAAATCTTAAAAAATACTATACAATTATTGTATATCGTATATAATATGTATAATAATGCATATTGGATATAATTAATTAAATATTATACTAAATATTAAAAAATATTAACATCACATCAGACAGACTGCATATTATGCTCCAGATAGACGGAAATTCAGAGAAGCACGAAAGGGATCGATCTCGGGATAATAATGACAGATGATGCGAAATTCGAAACACAAAATCAGATAGCGATAAATAAAGCAAAAATAGTCGCCGGACAGGTGCTAAGAACGTTCAAGAGAAGGGACAGGACAGTAATGATTCCCCTGCTAAAAACACTGATTATACCAAAACTTGAATACTGCTCAGTTTTGACGTCCCCATATAAAAAGGAAGAAACTAATAAACTAAAAGAAACGCAAAGGCATTTCACAGCCAAGATTGATGGCTGCAAAGAACTCACCTACTGGGAAAGACTACGTAAACTAAATCTGTACTCCCTGGAAAGAAGAGAGAGGCACACCATAACCTACATATGGAAAATGATAAAAAAACTGGTACCAAACCTAAAACTAAACCCAATTACCATTCAAACAACACTGGAAAATAGGAAAGGCAGAATGTGTAGTGTTCCCAAATTAGAGGCCCGACAAGGGATCTCCTCAACTCTGAAGGAAAATAGCTTGGTTGTCAGGGGGCCAAGACTTTTCAACCAGCTTCTAAAGGACCTCAGAAACATAACTGGGGTCAAAGTTAAAGTCTTCAAGAGAAGACTGGATGCCTGGCTCAGGACGGTACTAGATGAGCCGGGCGTGCCTGGCTATGTACGGTGGAGAGCGCAAGAAAGTAACTCGCTCCTGCACCAAGCCAGACCTAGAGGCGGGGCCACCAGCTTGACCTCCGTGTGAAGAGAGACCAACGCACGAAACAACATAAGGTTCAAAGGTAAGGTTCACACATACTATAAGAGAAGCAATACACACGACGTAATAAGACAAACATCACATGTGGTCAGAGTTGCGAGATAATAAAATAAATGAATAGCTTTTACTACAAAAAAAAAAAAAAAGGAAATTTCTCAAAAACTATACGTGATAGGAAAATAATAAGTCCATTTTTGTAATCAGCGTTAAAAACTCTATAATAATGACAAAACATTTCCTGAGACAAAATCATTGCTGAACAGTGATATCTTATAGTTTATTAAGGTCTTCCTTTTTGTATGGGAACGTCAAGACAGCAGTATTCAAGTTTTGATATGATCAGTGTTTTCAACAGGGGAATCATTACCGTCCTGTCCCTTGTTTTAAAGGTTCTTAGTACCTATCCCGGGACTCTTTTTGCTTTGTTTATCGTTATCTGAATTTGTCTCGAATTTTGCATCATCGGTCATTAATAATAAATTCAAAGCTGGGCACTTGCGTTTTTTTTTGCGGTACTACCGCACTACCAAACCGGTACCGCATAACGCAGTACCGCAAAAAATGCGGTAGCGGTACTGCTGTACTTTCAGCGATCCTTTGCTGTACTGCGTTATGCGGTACCGGTTTGGTAGTGCGGTAGTACCGCAGTACCGCAAAAAAAACCGCAAGTGCCCAGCTTTGCGTGACTCATTATAACCTCGAAATCGATCGCTTTCTTGCTTCTCTGAATTTCTTGTCTGTCCGGGACATAATATGCTGTCTGTTTAAGTTCCTCATTTCTACCATATTTCAAGAGCTGGAATTTCTCTGTGTTAAATGTCATGTTGTTCACTTCTGACCATTTGTATCCCTCTGCAAGGCCTCCACCTCTTTTGCATCGCTGATGTTAGTACTTTTTAGGTAAATTGCGAAATATCTAACGTCGCTAGTTAGAGAAAATTTTATATAGAAGTAGTGATGTTTCCTATTTCAATATATGTAGTAGGAGGTGCTGGCCGGGTCTGGCTTCAGAGCGCTGAGAGTTCTCAGATGATGGGAAGCTTGATGAGATATCTTGGGAGTCAAAACCTCCGAATAGTCGTACTCATCATCTCTGGGAAAGCTTCTTAGTTACTTGTAAGGAAACTTTACTTTTAATTATTGTGTATATACAATTTCGTAATAAATGTAAATAAATTTTGCAAATAAAAACTAAGCATATTACACACTCTTCAACAATGATTTTGTCTCAGGAAAAGTTTTACGTCATTATTATTATAGAGGTTTTAACGCTGATTACAAAAATGGTCTTATTATTTTTCTATCACGTATAGTTTTTGAGAAATTTCCATTTTTGTTTTTGTTTTGGAAAAATATTCAATTTTTGTAGTAAAAGCTGTTCATTTATTTTATTATCTCGCAACTCTGACCACATGTGATGTTCGTCTTATTACGTCGTGTGTATTGCTACTCTTATAGTGTGAGATGTTAATATTTTTTAATATTTTGTATAATATTTAATTAGTTATATCCAATATACAATATTATACATATCTACGATATACAATAACTGTATCATATTTTTTTAGATTTCATGGAAACTATGCGTGATACGCCAAAATTAATAACATTTTTGGAATCAGCAGCGTCGACTTAATACAGACCAGCTTTGTTTGTTGCTGAGACAGAATAAAAGTAAAAATTTGTTGTTAAGTGTATTCAAAGACATTTCACAGCCAAGATTAATAGCTGCAAAGAACTCAACTACTTGGACAGACTACGTAAACTAAATCTGTACTCCTTGGAAAGAAGAAGAAGAGAGGTGATACACCATAATATATACATGGAAAATGATCAAAAAACTGGTACCAAACTTCAGACGAAACCCAATTACCATCCAAACAACACTGGAAAATAGGAAAGGCAGAATGTGTGTAGTGTTCCCAAATTAAAGGCCCGACAAGGAACCTCCTCAACAATGAAAGAAAACAGCTTGGTTGTCAGGGGTCCAAGACTTTTTAACCAGCTTCCAAAGGACCTCAGAAAAGTGACATGGGTCAAAGCTGAAGCCTTCAAAAGAAGACTAGATGCCTGGCTCAAGATGGTACCAGATGAACCGAGTGTACCTGGCTATGTGCGGTAGAGAGCAACTCGATCCTCCACCAATTCAAGCCTAGAGGCGGGGCCACCAGCTTGACCTTCGTATGAAGAGAGACTAACGCACGGAACTGCTACGAAGTTATGAGGTTATTCCTACACTGTAAACCTAAGTAGCGTCCCTAAAATCGAAAACATCTATTGGGAGGTTTTGGCTCCCGAGAGATGTACCATCAAGCTTCCCGTCTCTATCAATGGGGTATCATCTGAGAACTCCCAGTGCTCTGAAACCAGACCCGACCAGCGCCTCCTACTACATTACAAAGGGAACAATGCTACGTCTACTCCATCTTCATTAGCCCCTCCCTCAAGCAGCACCCTTTTAATAATGAAAAAAAAAGAAATAAAAGTCACAAGGAGTTACAAGGAAAGGAGGGAGTGACAACAGCTTCACAGCCGACTCTAGTTGAGATCCGCGGGTTTCGTTCAAACACAGAAAACTCACAGACAGAAGAGTTGGCACAGAAAAGTAAGAAGGCTCTCCCCTCTTCCTCGCCCCCCATTCACCCACGGTGGGCGGGTTTGGAAATAGGAGAGAGAGAGAGAGAGAGAGAGAGAGAGAGAGAATATGACCATTTTTCTGCAATGAAGCACTGAGTGAAGTAAAGAATCAAAGGGAGTTCTAACTACGCTAAACCAGTCCTTATGTCATCCTCTCACTAAGGTGGATATCCTATAGAGATATTTGGCGAAAGGTTTAGCCCCATCCCCTTATCCGAAATATTAGCATATAATAAAATACGCTTTCATCCAACCCTCCCTCTCATATATATATATATATATATATATATATAAATATATATATGAAACATTGGAGAGAGATTATTTCTTGCCATAGAGTTTGTTCCAGTCTGTTTACCGAAACCAGCACAACTCTGACCTGACTGAGGCACAATCAGCATTCTCGTGTGACGTCACAGTCAATTGACTCAAAGCTCTGGGAAAACGACTGTTTTGAAAAACTTTTTCTCAACAAAGTACTGCAGTAGTGAATAGGGGTATGAGAGAGAGAGAGAGAGAGAGAGAGAGAGAGAGAGAGAGAGAGAGAGAGAGAGAGAGAGAGAGAGAGACAAACAATTATCACAACACGTAGAAAACACACAATGCATACACACACACGACCTGCCAGCCTTTAATTCAAATCTAAAAAGAGAAAAAGATTGCTCATCGTACATTTGGCAGGCAATTTAGGGCCTCATTCTCGACCCAATTTAATTAATTTCGAAGTAGCCAAGTTTCCCCTGACCAAAATAGTAGAAGTAGTATTAATGATAATAATAACAGTAGTAATGATAATAGTAATGATAATTTCCGACTGGACTGGAGAAAATGCTCGGCCTGAATTGACCGAATTTTCGAACCACGGACCGGAAGAGGCTACTCAAGATTGGAGGTGGTAAATGCAGGTCTGTGTGCGTAAATTTTAATGTACACGGATCATGGTGCACATACGAGCACACACACACCCGCATATGTGAGTACATTAAATACGCAGTTTAAAATGTTTACAGGGGCCGCCACATAAGCACACACAATATCTCTCTCTCTCTCTCTCTCTCTCTCTCTCATATATAATATATATACACTTTGCGAAGTGTTAAAGCAATTCAGGTTTCAGGTGATATGCTTCATAAATAGGACACTTGCAGACAATCGCGATTTCCTCGCAAACAAAAGGGTAACTTAAGAAAACCGAAATTACAAAAAAATATAAAAATAAATACAATACAGCCTCAGATATGGAAAATGGCTTAACATTATCCTTTAAATAAGTAAATACGCATATATATATATATATATATATATATATATATATATATATATATAATTTAAAATTACAAAAAGGAGAGTGATAAGTTAAAAAAAAGAATTAGTAAAAAATATAAATAAAAATAAAAAATAAAAACAAAACCAGTAGAAAATGGATGTTGAAGAACAAGTCGTAAATGACGATAGCGAGAAAGGAATTTGGGTCAGTGCGTTCGACCATTTTCCTCTGAACGGAACTGGAATTGCGTCGAACAATTTTAGCCAATAAGAAATTATATTCATACGGACAACAGCAGTACAGAAAAGTAGTACATTTAAACTACGTCTGCTACTCTTACTGCTATTATTGGAACAGCAACCAGAATAATATCAACTGCTACTGTATTGCAGAAAGTACGGAGTTACTTTAACTTAGTGTCGAATAAAGTTCGACTTGTGAGGAACTTAAGATTACCTGAATAGTTCCAAGGAGAGTAATGCACTAATTTTAACCGCAATTAATGGATATGAGCTTATGTAACAAAGTTTACTTAAACTAACTCGGTAGTTTTGAGACAGCGCTACTACGCTACTATGTCTTATCAGCAAATCATTTAGTTTCAAGTAAAGTTAGACCAACATGGACATATAAACTAATTTAAATAACCCAATTAAGTTAGCCTTCATTGTATCATTGTATCCCTTTTCTCTATCGCATATTTAATGGTTTTTCAATAGAAAAAATAAGTCTAAACCTGTAGCAACACGTTCTTTTCTGGTCGACATGAGCTCTGTGTGTACCCTGAAGATTGTCTCAGTTTTGTAAAGTAGCCAAAACACACACACACACACACACTTGAAGTGGCAGTCGATAGTATGCCCGTGAGTTGAAGTTATACAATATTGTGCAGTACATATCGATAACGGAACATTCTGTAAAAAATTGGCCTGTGGGTTAGATTTGGTTGTTAGGTTAAGTTGAATTAGGCTAAGTAAAGGTAGATTAGGTTAAATTAAGTTAAGTAAAAGTAGGTTAGGTTAAATTAGGTTGCGCTATTAGTGTTCATTAAACCTCTCATTAGTAAAATGAGAAGCGTTTCACAATATTTCCACTATGACACTGGTCCTTATACTGAACACTGTGATGGAAAATGGCGAGAGAAAAAACCTCCTCCACCCACCGCTAAATTTACATTTTTCTCATCACATACTACTACCATTGTCTCGCATAACACTTGAAACTTTTTCAGGCGTTTGTAACCACTCTGTTGTTGTTGGTTTTTTGGCGATGTAATAAATGACGTACATTGTTGTGCAGATAATAATAATAATGATGATTATTTGGATAAAAATTTCTAGCGATCCTTACACCGTCAAAAAAGGAGGTTATAATAAGGTAAGCAAATTGTACCATAACATTTCACAATGTCCTCACAGTGTCTTGTCACACCAGTAAAATACTAACTGATTTTCGTTTTTCTTTCAGTATACGATTGAACAACGCATATTGGCTAGTACTTGAGTCGATGAGCGACAACGTAATGGCAAGACCATTGAAAACATTCGTGCAGACTTCCAGAACCGATTAAATCGCTCTTCCGAAGGAGCTGCACAATTGAATCGGTCTTGGAAGTGTGTACAAATATTTTCAATGGTTTTACCATTACGTGGTCGCTCATGGACCCAAGTACTAGCCAATATACGTCGTTCAATCGTATAGTTGTTGCTATTACACATTTCAAATGGGTCTGAAAGAAAAACGAAAATCAGTTAGTATTTTAATCGGGTGACAAGACATTGTGGACACCCTGTATACTGTAACCAACTCGTATTTCTACGAAAAGACTGATTAGCTTTCAAACAATATGAAAAGTAATATTGGACCAGACTTTTGAATGTTCCGTGACTCGGTCAGTTGGGGCGCCGCTCCGCAGTTTTGAGACTTCTCCGAGTGGTGGTTCGAACCCCAGTGATGCCTAGAGTTGGGCAGTCGTCCTTTTTGTATCTTAATGCCACGGCGAAGCGGCAGGCGGGCCACCCATCTTTAACTGACTGGGACTAAAGTATCCCAGGCTCAGACCCCTACCCCTTACCCCCTTGGGGATATGGGACACGGATGTATACATTTTTATCGAACTTTCCCCAATGATTCAACTAAAAGTCCTCAGTACAAAAATTACTTCTTCAGGAACCTCAGAAACCTCAGATCGTGTCAACTCGTGACGAAGGGTGAGACGCAAAACTCTTCGAAAATAACGATCTAAAATGAGTTTCAAAGGCAAGAAATGCGTTGATGACGTCACAAAATAACTAGGCAAAACGAATTACCTTTGACCTTAAGGTCACGCTAATTTCCTCAATTAAGTAAATAATCACACCAAAAGATAAAAGTATAACCAAATTATGACATCGCAAAAATCACCGTAAAAAAACAACTGTAAAATCAACCATGATGACGTCACAGAGTAACCATAGCAACGTCCTCAAAAAATGGAATTTTAGATGGGGTGAAATTTTGTTACGTCTCTCTACCTACGACCAAAAAAAATCAAAATTTGTAATTAAAAATAATTTTTAGAAAAATAATATACATATATACAGTATATATGTATGTGTGTGTATTTTTTAAATTAATAAATACATTCATACCCCTTTTGCTTCACACACCCCCATAATTCATGGGCATGGAAAAGGTAATCGCTGATTGGTCAACAAGGAGGAGGTCATGAGATTAGCTGAAAGTAAAAGTTTATACCCACAATGCAATTGAAGTTCATAACGTGTATATATATATATATATTATATATATATATATATATATATATATATATATATGAAGGGTATATGTGTGTGTGTGTGTGCAGAAAATTACAGTTGAAGAACCAATTTGCTCTGTTAAACTTTACAAATCCACTCCGAGTCTGTTTTGGGCATTTATTCTAATATACAGTAAATTATTAAATATTAAAGTCTGTAATATTACAGTTAAATCTTTATATTTATTTATTTGCAAACGGGACACACTCCGTTACCTTAATAAGACGTTAGAAAATCAGCAGATGCGAATGAACAATGACAAACTCTAAAATTTATCACAACAAACACGTCCAGTGTACTATATATATATATACAGTCAGTCATAAAAATCAGATACGAACTGTAATCGATAGGAAAAAAAACCCGTTGTAAACGTAAATACTGTAAAGTGCAAAGAAACGGCTCAAGATAAGTCAAACTTTACAGTAATGAAGCAAAGAAGTCTCAGAATCAAATGACTGTAACCAAGCGAAGCAATCATACTGTAATTTACAGATAATTATTATCAATATACTTTCTTGCGAATACGGACTGTCGTAAATCATGAAGGCACTTACGCGTGATATATATATATATATATAGAGAGAGAGAGAGAGAGAGTGATAGAGCCGAAAGTTCATCAATGGCGCATGGCCGTGACTTATAACTACAGATTTCAGGTGACCTCACAGAAAAACTGAACACTCAAAGGGTGTGTGTGTGCCAACGTCTCTATCAAAATGTTACGCAAAATCGGTACGAATTTATGTAATAGAAATGACATATGTAGACGGCTTCATGGTAATTTAAACATCTATTAACGTAATATTCCCCAAGGTGGTAAAGAATTTTCGTCTCTCTCTCTCTCTCTCTCCCCCCCCCATATATATATATATATATATAAGCAAACAACCACAAGGAAAAGGAAACACAAAGTCCGAGCGCTTTCGTGATATATTCACATTATCCTTGATATGTGAATATATCACGAAAGCGCTCGGACTTTGTGTTTCCTTTTCCTTGTGGTTGTTTGCTTATTAATAAGGTCACGTGTTATTTTGTGATTCTAGTGCATATATATATATATATATATATATATGTGTGTGTGTGTGTGTGTGTGTGTGTGTGATACATTTAAAAATAACAACTGAGAAAAATAACTTACAATCGACATATTTCGGCTGCAGTTGACCAAGAGTGTTTGACGTTGAAAAATTTGAAGCAACTCAAGTCCCTGAGAACCCAATCTGGAACACCAAACTCATATTAATACGGGTTAAAAAAGGTACGGAATAAAATAAGAAAAAAGGTAAAAAAGGTACAACGTAGAGAGAGAGAGAAGGTAGGAAATATTAAGAAAAGATAAGAAATACAGGGTGAAGGTAGACAAATATACAAAGAAGTAGGAAAAGGGCTAAAAAACCCTGAACGAGGGTAAAAAAAGAGTATATATATATATATATAGTATACAGTATATATATATATATATATATTATATTATACAGGGTGAATTAAAAGTCTTGCCTCAGAAATAACTACAATAAATACTTTTGACTCACCCTGTATACATTAATGCAATATAAAAATGTGTTTAAAGACGTAACCAGAAGCTCGTATTTGAACATTTCAAAATCGAACACTTTCTGGCATCAAGGCTGGGCAACGGTATTCATGCCCTGCGGTACAAACCTTGATTAGCATGGAGGAGATAATCCAATCCCATGAACAACGCGTTATTACACCGAATACGACTCATATATATATATATATATATATATATATATTGTTCTGCAGTTATTAATTTTGCCCATAATAATAAGTTTATAGGGTAACATAAGTTCTCTGAGATGAAAGTGGGTAAGAATTTTATTTCATATGGTACATAGGCACGTCTGTGGGTATTTACATTTTTCTTTAAGCGGCGTTCGTTGTATTAATGGGTTTATTCCCATTCGATGTCATACCCACATCATTTCGGACCCAAGAGTGGAAATTACAAAAGTGGTTATCTCAAATGGGTATATTACCCATATTTTGCCATTTTCCTTTTCATTCACACATTCTCGCTTCGTCCTACTTTGTGTGGGGCGTGAAGTTAACCTCAGATCAGGAAATGTGTTCATGACATGCCCATGTACGCAAAAATGTGGGTATGTGGGCAGCAGCCAGTAGGGCGTGGAAGTAACATTGGTATAATGAAATTATATGTGTGATATATATATATATATAGTGTTCCATGATGTCATCAATAGCCTAACGCGTGACTGGACAAAAATTCCACCTGAGGACTAATAACTGTGTACGTTTCTCGCGATGTATACCAAAGAATACAGGATCGGAATGAGGATTGAGATAAGAGGAAATATCCTAATCATTAGTAATGATTCAGATCCGCTTCATTTGGCAAAACGATGCTAAAGTTTCAATTATTGTGATTCTGGAATTAGTGTCGTCGTTATTGTTTTTACGACGACCAAGCAATGGAAATAACTGGATACGTCATCAGGCAAACATGCACCTATGGGATACGCCTTTACAACAACTTAAAACTTTGTGTGCGAGTGTGTTTGTATGTGCGCACGCATTTCTCTGTCTCACACACACACACACACACACACGAGGATGTGGTTTTTATGTCTGCAAATCTGAAGTCGTTATAAAAATGCTGCGAAGATAGATCTCAAAACATTCTTTACAATGGCAAATCTACAAGATACTGGCCCAGCAGGAAATGTAAACACACACACACACAATATATATAATCACAGAACTGTACTATAAATTATAATACAGTGTGCTACTGTAATTTATAATTTATAATAACCAGTATTCTCTTATAATTTAAGTACGATGAGAAAATTTATATTATATATATAATACACACACACACAATTATTAAAAATTATCACAATAATTACTATTAAATTTACAGGTACAAGCACAGATAAACGTAATTAATGACGAAATTATTTTCCTTATCATATAATTATAATCATAACTGATATATATATATATATATATCAGTATTTATAATACATGTTAAATGACCTATTTCCAAAACCACAACAACACTGACCACTAATGGATGAACCATTCCCTTTCAAAATTTTTTTTTATGGTAATCCTCCTAAAAACTATGTTAACGTCCCATTTAAAGGGTCAACAATGTCCTTCCGATTCCGTTGGAACGTGTTAGAAACCGTTATTTTCATTCCGTTACGAAATGCTTACTCAGACGAAACGATAATTTTTTAGCCTAACTTTACAATTTCACTCGGAACGATGTACGGGCCGGGTCTGTCCTCGCCCTCCATTTTATTCTTAAATTTCCTTAATTTTTAGTTTTACACAAGCGGTAGCTCGCTATTGCTGCTATCGCCTTCCGGGCAGGTAGCAGTAGTCACAGTATATGTCACAGCTAGCTGTATATGGATATTGTATATACACGTATATGTATATTGGTACTTACGTATTATCGGGACTACGAAAGTGTTTATGATGTATTTTGTTCTCGTCATTTTCGTTTTCGAAGTACTTGCATACACTCGTAATAGACATTAAATAGCTCGTGCTCGGCCGTGGAGTGACTTAGGACCGGGGAACTTGACAGAGCACATCGGCAGCTTATGGACTATCAGTTGGTGGTGGTTGCAGAATTTTCCGATGTGCCGTTTAGGCTGTGCACGGTTCCGAAGAAAGCGGACAGACACACAGACACATTTGAGCTCAATAGTATATAGGAACTATGTTTATATATATATATATATATATATATATATATATATGTGTGTGTGTGTGTGTGTGTGTGTGTGTGTGTTCTTGCTTTATGCTTATCACTGAATACATTTATTGTATATTCTGTGATGAAATATCTTAACTTATCTCTCGACTAGTGCCAACACTTCCTGGACTACAGGATTCTCACGAATGCATAAGGTCACCGTAAATACATCTACATTTTTATCAAACGTCAACTGACTAAATATGATCACAAAACCGCTTAAAATAAAATTATGGGACACCCAATCTGGCATTCTTTGGCACTCGTTTCAAGTGTAAGAAATTCGAGGGAGTAATTTGATGGAATTACAGTGAAAATAACTGTAATTGTTAAGTTTTTTAGCGAGTTTCGAATATAACAAGAAATAGTGTTATTCGTGTAGGGAGCGGGGGGGGGGGGGGGGGGGGGGGGGAGTAGTGCGCGCGCGTACAGAGCCTCACAATTCGGTACTAAATTTTGAAATCAACAATTAGTGAAAGGAATTAAGGTTGAGAGTTTGTTTTAGTGGATTACTGTGATATGGTGAAAGTCTCTCTCTCTCTCTCTCTCTCTCCACAAAAGGTTTAGTGAAGCTTAGTGAAACGCAGTAAAAAGCTTCCTATTGTGTTTTGGTATTCCCTATTTTAAAAGCGAGTTAAGCATTTTCAATAAAGTTACCAATTAAATTGAAAGAATAAATGGGAAATTACAGGGTGATCCAAAATGGTGTTCACATAAATAATTTGTTACATAAATATTTTTTTTGGGGGAAACAGCTTTCTGGATCACACTGTACATTAAAATATCTACGAAGAACACTGCAAAATTACACTCATACTATTAACAACCCATTTAGTAGATAGTTGCACTAATATCATTAATAACCTTATACTATCAGTTAATTATTTTTAATTAATTAATTAGTTAATTATTTTGAATTAATTAATTACTATAATATATATATATATATATATATATATATATATATATATATTATATATATATATACACACACACACATTGTAAATAGTAAAATTCTGTACGAGATGAAAATTTTAAACCTTTTGGTTCTTATGTTAAGGAAAGCTTCCCCCCAAAGTTAGTTTCCAAATTGGGGACCACAAAGATAGTAACGGGAAACCTACTGACTCTCTTTTTCTTTTGACCCTTGACCTCTGACCCTATATACGAAAAAAGCTATACCAAAAAAGGGGGACCTGTGCGGTCAGTGTTAGGAACCTTTTATTTGAAACTTTGGAAGTTATAAAAACGTATTTTAGTACTTTGGTTTGTTTAAATGGTTTACAAGAACTTTACTATCTCTAATCTCTAATCTTTAATCTCTCTCTCTCTCTCTCGTACACACGAACAAACGCACGAAATTCTCTTTTCTCTCTCTTTGAAGAATTAAAAGAGAAAGCGGTCTAAATTCAACGGACATTCATTTGCAGCACACACACACACATATATATATATAATATATATATATATATATATATATATATATATATCGTACCATCTTATGGGATTTATATCCCGCCAATAAAGCTTATTATTAATATCATCATCATTATTATTATTAATATTATCATCATCATCATCATCATTAATATCATCATCATCATTATCATCATTATCAAATACAATTAAAATTGAAAAGGTAAATTTTAACTTAAAACCGAACTTAACAACAGCGAACTGAATGAAACCAAATGAAAATGAAGTAAAATTGGAACGATCAAAACTATTTTATCAAATGATTTCGTATTTTTTTATTTCTTTTTGTACTGTTTTTACTTTCAATTTGAAACTTAAAAAAAAAAAAAAAAAAAAAAACAACTTGGGTATTTGTGGCATAAGTTTCTCCATTTTGGTCTTTTAGAAAGTTGATGCGTCTATGTTTTTAATTTATGTTAATATTTTGTTAATTATCTTTGTTAGAATTTATAATTAACTTGTTAAATTACAAAATAATTATATATTTTTCAACTATGAATTGATTTGCTATTATCCCTTCATATATATTTTTTCATTTGTTTCGTTCTCCCTCCTCATCTTGCGCGGAATATTCTCCTATACAAGCGTCGTTCTTTACGTTAATTATACTGCGTGTTTGCAGTTAAAATGTATATATGTGTGTGTGTGTGTGTGTGTGTGTGTGTGTGTGTGTTAATAATAGATGGAGTAATGGGTAAAAGGCTTCACTGATTTTTACAGGGTACGAGCAGCTCGCAACATCATTGCCAAGTACATTGAAGATCAATGCGTTAATGAGGTTTCGGTATATACACAAACTTATTTCGGTCAAACATTTCGGAAATCCTTAGTTCCCATCCTCACTAACTAAATTAACGCTTTAATGCCTCGAAAATTTTGTTCGTGTTACGTAATGAATGCGTGTGTTTGAAAGTTTCAATCAACGACGATTGGTACAAATTGGTTGAGTTTCAAATTGAAACGCAATCAATTTGTACCAATCGTCGTTAAAGGGTTAAATAGCAGGTTATTATCATATTAAATAAAGCTATAACAACGCATTAACACTAAAATTATAATTCAACATCGTACAAACTAAAATTATTGTAAAATTTAAGTCCAAAACGTTTCATTTGGCTTAACAAATGTTAAATTGAAGAGGGAGATGGTTGGTTAGTTTGTTTACAATAAACAGGTAGTTGGTTGTTAAATTACGGGTGGTGGTTGTTTGCTCATTAAGTGTTGGTTTTTGATGTGAAGGAATTGTTGAAAATTTTAAGGTCTCACATGGCAACCGTTTGGTACTCTGAAAATTTGGTACTATTTTGGTACGTTTGGTATCAGTGATGTAGGACTCGAGACCGGTCTCGAGACCTCTTTTTCTGGTCTCAGTCTTGGTCTCGGGTGCTAAGGTCTCGGGCTCGACCATGGTGGTCTCGACTACATCACTGTTTGGTTCCCACCAAACAGAGGAAGAAGAGAGCCAAAATCAAGGTCCGAAGTCAAACTATTTGCGTGATATACACCAAATGGTATATCAAACTACAGGGTGTCCCATAAGTCCGGCATCATAGGAGAAATTCATATTTTTCTATTTCTACAAACCATAACTCATATTTTTCTCTTTCTACAGGCCATAATGTCTGTGAGCAAGGAAGAACGCACCCAGATAATTCTACTCATAGGAAATCGGAGTCAAAGAGAGGCCGCTGCTGAATTTAACAGACTGCATCCAGACCGCGAGCCAATAACACAGAGGTGTGTTAGCAGACTTGTTGCAAAGTTTAAGGAAACAGGATCCATAGAAGATAAACCACGCAGTGGACCTTCAAGGAGGTCCACTGACGATGATACAGCGACTGCTATCCTGGCTCATTTTAACAGAAGTCCCAATAAGTCTCTTCGGCGATTGTCCGCCGAGACAGGAGTGTCAAAAAGTAGCATCCATCGCACTCCTCAGGCTCACAAATGGCATCCATATAAACTTCAGATCCTACAGAAATTAAGCGAAGATGATGATTCCGACCGGCGGATGGAATTTTGTGAATGGGCTACGGAACAATATGCTCGGGATGCCAATTTCCCGTCCACCATTCTGTTCAGTGACGAGGCTGTTTTTTATGGAAATGGTGAGGTAAATCGACAGAACACCCGCTACCTGTACTGGTTCAAAACAACCCTCACTGGTATACCTCTTCAAAGGAACAAGGTGCATCTCGGGTGATGGTATGGTGTGGCATTTGGAAGGATCGCATCATAGGACCCCTCTTTTTCGATGAACATGTCACTGGAGGCACCTACCTACGTATGCTCAAGGAAGAAGCATTTCCCAGTGTCTTGAACGAAGAAGGAAATTTTCCAACATGGTTCCAGCAAGAGGGCGCTCCTGCACATTACAGCACCCAAGTAAGGGAATATCTGTACCAACAATTCCCTGGTCATTGAATAGGACGTCGAGGGCCTTTGGAATGGCCAGCTAGAAGCCCGGATCTCACGCCACTAGATTTTTATCTCTGGAGCCACTTGAAAGCGCTGGTATACGCAGAGAAAATTAGGAGTGTTGAACATTTGCGGCAGCGCATTATTGGGGCATGTAACACCATTACTCCTGACATTATTCACCGTGTGCTGCTGACTGGGTATCACGTCTGAATTTGCGTACCTGAAAACAATGGTGGACATATTGAGCACGTTCTGTAAATAAAAGCTTTTGTTTTGCCTTTTTTTTATTATTTTTCCTATGATGCCGGACTTATGGGACACCCTGTATAATATAGTTAATCCAACTATTTTATGGTTCGATTAACTATCCAAGTTCTTATCAGAAAAATAAGCGTGTTCAGTGTACCTATAGTATGAGTTGGATTACTGTACAGGGTGTCCACAATGTCTTGTCATCCCAGTAAAATACTAATTTATTTTGGTTTTTCTTTCAGACCCATTTGAAACGTGTGATAGCAGCAACGATACAATTGAACAACGCATACTGGCTAATACCCGAGTCCATGAGCGACCTCGTAATAGCAAAACCAGTGAAAATATTTGTGCAGACTTCGAGGACCAATTCACTCCTGAGGCTCCTTTTTGGAGGAGTTGCAACGTAAGAATGTTTGTACTGAGGTTGAATTAACATTTATGAATTTAAACTTACATTTATGTTAAGTTTTGTAAGAATGTATTTCGATATGGTTCAAAGTTTTGAGCAAAATGTTCCAACAAAAAGTAGTTTTAAGTATCTAATTTAGATACAGATATCTAATTCAGATACAGATAAGTACTTAATTTAGATACACAAACAACTAATTTTTATACAGATAAATATCTAATTTACATACAGATTAGATACAGATAAATATCTAATTTAGATACAGATAAATATCTAATTTAGATACAGATAAATATCTAATTTAGATACAGATAAATATCTAATTTACATACAGATAAATATCTAATTCAGATACAGATAAATATCTAATTTCGATACAGATGGGACAGAAAATTTTGGTTGGTGGACATTTCGCTAGAATCTGCTGATAATAAAAAAACAACGTTTGGGTCATTTTAGCTTCCTTCCTACGGTTATCAAAACGTGGAGGACTGTAGTACTATTCAGTCCCAAGTTTGCTTAACCTCCCTGACCGAACGAGAAGCGGTGTTGCGATGTGACCACAACATATTCCAATCCGTTGAAAGATTTTTCAAATTCAGGAATTAGGTATAAATTGGTAATGAAACAAGGCGAAAATAAAGGGACTTCGTGGCGACAGACCAACCAACTAAACAGGGAAAAACCTTTAGGTGAAACTTGACACTTCAATTCCTATCATAAAAAAAAAAATATTATATATATACCGGGTGTCCGAGAATTATCTGTACAATTTTTGGCTGTTATTAAAAGTCAACCATGAAGTGTAGAAATTCCAGCGTTGTCCCATTTTACAGAGAATCTCATTAAGTTTTTTCTGATACCACGTTTGACAAGTTTTTAGAAATGTACGCGGGTGACAGACATTGATGATTTAAAAGCAAGAATCACAGCTGCTATTGAGCGAATTGATGTGGATATGCTGCAGCGTACATGGCAACATTTGGAGTATCGATTGGATGTTTTGCGAATCACTAATGGTGCACATATCGAATGTTTGTAACAACGTTACTTTAGTAAAAGAAACTTTTGAAAATACAGATTCTAAATAATCTTGTTTAAGAATTTTACGTGTGTATCAAGAATTTTATTAAAAGATGAAATTGTACAGATAATTTTCGGACACACTGGAATTTCTAAAAAAATTTGTCAAAACTTGGTATCAGAAAAAACTTAGAGATTCTCTGTAAAATGGGACAACACTGGAATTTCTACACTTCATGGTTGACTTTTAATAACAGCCAAAAATTGTACAGATAATTCTCGGACACCCTGTGTGTGTGTGTGTGTGTGTGTGTGTGTGTGTTGTGTGTGTGTGTGTGTGTGTGTGTGTGTGTGTGTATTATATATATATATATATATATAAGTAGAAAATAGTAAAAAAAAATTATGAAACTAACCTCATTTATGAAAAGAACGCCACCTTTGAACTTATTCACAAAGGTGGTGCAACTTCGGTTTTAGCAAAAATAATTTTTCAACAAAAATTTCGTGATAATTAACAGTGATATATATATATATTATATATATATATATAACGTTACAACCTTACAAAGGTTTTCCGCGCGATGATTCTTCATTTCGCGAAGGTCAAGCTTGTCGCCCCCTTCTCTCGAGTTGGCCTGGTGAAGTAGTGAGTTGGTTTCTTGTGTTCTCCACCTCACACAACCAGGTACGCCGGCTCATCGGGGATTGTTCTGAGCCAGGCGTCTAATCCTTTTTAGAAGATGTCCACTGCAACGCCATTCGTGTTCCTTAGGTCTTTGGGCAGCTGAGTAAACAGTTTTGGTCCTCTCACAACAAAACTATTTTCTTTCAGGGTTAAGGATGTTCCCTGTCTAGCCTTTAATTTGGGAACACGACACAGTCTTCCTTTTCTACTTTCCACTGTTGTTTGGGGAGTTACGGGGTTCAGAGCAAGATTAGGGACTAGTTTCTCCATTATTTTCCAAGTGTAAATAATGGTGTGTGTCTCTCTTCTACATTCCAGATTTAGTTCGCGTAACCTTTCCCAGTAATTTAGTTCTTTGCACCCCTTGATCTTGGCTGTGAAGCTCCTCTGAATCCCTTCTAGCTGTCTAATGTCTTCTTTTTATATGGGCATGTTAGAACCGAGCAGTATTCCAATTTGGGTATGATCAGGGTTTTCAGTAGAGGAATTACATTCCTATCTCTTCGTTTAAAGGTTCTCAATATCTGCCCAGTTATTCTCTTTGCTCTGTTTACTGCTTTCTTATTTTGTGTTTCAAATTTCGCATAATCAGTCATTACAACCCCTAATATATATATATAATATATATATATATATATTATATATATATATATATATATATATATATATATATATACTATGTCGTATTCCCAAATTAAAGGCGAGACAGGGAACATCCTAACCCTGAAAGAAAATAGTTTGTTGTGAGAGGACCAAAAACTGTTCAATCAGTTGCCAAAGACCTAAGGAACACGAATGGTGTTGCAGTGGACATCTTCTAAAAAGGATTAGACGCCTGGCTCAGAACAATCTCCGATGAGCCGGGCGTACCTGGCTATGTGAGGTAGAGAGTACAAGAAACCAACTGACTACTTCACCAGGCCAACTCGAGGGGAGGGGCGACAAGTTTGACATTCGTGAAGTGAGGAATCATCGCGCGGAACCTTTGAAAGGTTGAAAGGAAAGGTGTGTGTGTGTGTGTGTGTGTGTGTGTGTGTGTAGTGATGTTAAAAAACCGTTTTTTTTATGTCCATGTTGTTTTTTTTTGTTTTTTTTTCGTTTTTTATTGTTTTTTTGTTTTTTTTGTTTTTTTTAATAATTAATATAGATATTGCCAATTTAATTATAAGGTATACTTTTGCAATGATATATATTATAAAAATAAATAAATAAATAATAAAATAGGCCATATGGTACCAGTATAGAATGTCCTTTTCAGCCTATTTACAAAAAAACTGGCCTCTTTCTTGCACTGAAAGTCTTGTATCGTGAGATCCGTTAAACTTGCGAGAACACTGGCTGGGAGCTGAGTACCATTGTCAACCTTTCCAGGACTCTCCCATCCATGCCTTGGATTTTGAATCTCCCACTTAACTATCCTTTAGACCCACGATGACATATTTTCCCCCGAGACCATCCATATATATACATACACATACACCCATATACATATATACCAATATATACATAAATACTTATATACACATATTTATATCTATTGTATACCCCATACACACGCATACATCCAGAATTTCAGATACATACGCACGCATACTCACATATATACCTGCACAAACTCATACACCTCTATTTCGCCCTTTCATTACCTCCGAGATCATTTAGCACATACAGTAATATCCATACAGTCAAAAGAAACTGATTAAGCACAGACAGAGCAGCAAAGCTAGTATTTATATCCCAAAATGCAAAATTCCAAGAAAGTGAAGTAAAACATGGTGCTACTACATTGGCTTCGTCAACATCCAAATCTGCAATAAGTACCAGTACCTGTGATATTGAAACTATATGCTCTAATCAATCTAGTGATAATGAGATTCTTCAATGGAAATAGAATCAGATAATGAAAGTTAAACAGCATTAGGTTAACACAAACGTTAAAGAAAGATGAATATTTTTATTTTTTTAATTTTTCTATTTGGAACCAAATGTAGGTGGACAGTAAATGATAACGTTTATTTTGAGAATACATATTTAATTTTTTTGTATACTATAATACAAAATAAAATTTAAATAAATTTAGTTATAATATTTAATATAATATAACACAAACACCATAGTTATAATGAACACCATAGTTATAATATAATATAACACAAACCGTATTCAACCTACTGTCCACCTACTTTTTGGTTCACCGTGTATTATATATATTATACACACACTGGTATTCTTGCCAATCACAATTATATATATTGTTTATACCAGTATTAGGTATTTTTTATTATGTATATTATACCAGTACCTGTGATATTGAAACTAGCATATATGCTCTACCCAATCTAGTGATGATTCTTTCATGGAAATGAAGGTTAAACAACATTAGGTTAACAAAAAGGTTCAAAAAAAGGTGAATATTTTCCTTTTCTATCTGGAAATATATACTGGTACTCTTGCCAATCACAATTATGTATATTGTTTGAAACGAGGAAGAATGTTTTATGTTCTAGTTAAAAAAAAATATATATAACATATAAAAAATGAGGGTTTGTTTTTCCTTTCTATTATATACTTTTTGTGTGATTCAGTTTTTCTAAAAGATGACTATATATACTAGGTATAACCGTATAAGCATGGTAGTATAGTAAATTATAGGTAATACTAATATACTTATTAGATTAAAGGAAGAAAAATATGGAATAAGTTTAAAACAATAAAAACAAAAAAACAGACTATCTTCGTTTTAAACAAAAAAAACGACAAAAAAAACAAAAAAAACGACACAATAAAAAACGACTCACATCACTATGTGTGTGTATATATATATTATATATTATATATGCACTAAAATCACAAAATAACACGTGACCTTATTAATAAGCAAACAACCACAGGGAAAAGGAAACACAAAGTCCGAGCGCTTTCGTGATATATTCACATTATCAAGGAGGAACAGAAAATAGGACATTTCTGTTCCTCCTTGATAATGTGAATATATCACGAAAGCGCTCGGACTTTGTGTTTCCTTATATATATATATATATATATTCAGGGTTCATACACAGGTCCAAGAATAAAGTTTCCTAATAATCCCCTGATATTTGTGATCTGATCCCTCATATATAAATATATATAAAAATCATATAAAAATTGCATAAAAGGCGTAAAAAGAAATTCACATTTCATATAACACAATTAAAACCTAATTTTTATCCTAACTACTCTTAAAAAACGTATGCAAAAAAATCCCATGGCAGGCTGAAAATATTAATACTAGCTAACAAAATGCACGAGTTCTGTATAATATAAAACAAATAGTACTTGGTTTTGTTAAATTACTATGTCTGAACTTGTCCTAGCGTTCGTTTAAGGAGGTGACCGTTCCTTTTGATGCCCCTGTTTGGATTTCTATAGCCTGGGGCTGTCCTGGGATTGAGTTCAGGTAAGTTGATAGGTGTTTTTCATCATACCTGTTGCCCCAACTATGATGGGGAGAATGGCAGCTTCTTTCAATCTCCAGTTTCTCTTTATGTCATATATGAGCGCCTGGTATTTGGTAATTTTCTCCCTTTCCGCTCTATTAAGGCCATAGTCATTTGGGACACTGACCTCAATAAGTAAGTACCTCCTTTCCCTCTTGTCCCACACTACTATGTCCGGTTTTACTGCAGAATTGTCTATAAAAGTGGCTGTTGGAATTATTGTGTCATAGTATATAGTATAATGGTTGTTTCCAGTAATTGGTGCAGGTGTGTGGTCCCATACATTTCTATTACATTCTAATTCTAATGCCATCATGATCTTCCACTGGATATATTTGGAAATTTTATTGTGTTTGGCTGTACAGTACCCCTCTGCCAGGAGCACCCTGCAGCCTGATATTAGATGGCCAACACTTTCTACCTCAACAAGACAGAATCTACACCTGTCATTATTACTTATTCCAGCCATTTTTTTAAACATATTTGTTAGGAGTGCAAGATCTTGGGCACCCATTATTAGTCGTTCTCCGTCATATTGCAGAACTCCTCTCCTTAACCATTCCAATGATCCTTCTTCGTTGATATAATCCTTCTGTAATTCTTGATAATATTTTCCAGCTCTTTGATGTTGTTCCCATTCTTCTGCATACTTGGCCTGTTGTTCCTAAACAAATCTTTTGCGACTTTTTCTAGCTATTAAGGTGGCTGGTACTCTTTCAGTTTCTACTTCTTCCGTCATATTATTGCCTCCAAAGTGCTGGGCCAGTTTGGTTATGGAAGTATGTTGCGTTACTCTTGTGTTGTGGTGTTCACGGACCAGAGATATTGTAGGACTACTAGAACTTTTCAGATACTGCCCAATGCTGATGGTTGATGATCGGTGCAGCTGGTTAACCTCAGTCAATCCCATTCCTCCCAGTTTTCTTGGTAGGTACAATCTGGGAAGACACCGGTTCCGGTATGTTGTTCTATTTAAAGTGAGGATTTTTCTGGTCTTAACATCTAGTTTATTTAGTTCTGATTGTGGCCAGTCTATGATCCCTACACTATAATTGATAACAGGTATGGCAAGTTGGTTTATAGCTGTTTATAGCTGTTCTTTTGTTTTTACCAGTTTACCTGTTAACGAGACTCTCAAGATTACATCTCATAATTTGTTTTCAGAAAAGTTGATCCCTTTGGTTTAAATAAATCTATTTCCATACGTTTGTTACATCATGCAGTGGACGATACTGTTTTTAAATTTAATGATTAGATGGTGTGCCTGTGGGTTCTCTCCTGGGTCCAACTTTCATAAATAGTTTTTAGTCTCATTATGCACAGGTTACATAAGTGTCCCTCACAATTTCGTCCTGTTGTTTATAAACATTTTGTGTATGATTGTTTTCTATCGTTTGAACGCGAAGATCACGCTCCTCTTTTAGTCCATCACATGGACTCTGTCGACATCAGACCATTAGATTCACCATGGAAACAAAATCGAATGATAAATTGCCATTTCTGGACGTCCTGCTTACTCGTGGTTCCTCCTCGTTTACAACTTAGGTTTTATCGAAAGAAAATCACTAACTCTGTTTGATACCAATTACTTTATCCTTTTTAACTTTAAAATTGCTGGTTTGAAATATAAAATTATTAAAGCTTTTAAAATTGTTTACCTTCATGGTTATTTCATGGAAAGATGGAGTACCTTACATTATTTTTTTTATTTTAACCTTTATCTATCGAACTTGATTGCTAAGTGGATTAATAACTTTTTAAAATGATGTTTATCAACCTAAACAATTGTCTTCTACGTCCCTAAGCTAAAAGCGTACGTCAAGGTGCCATTTTGGGGATCTTCTAAATTAGTTGGTACGCTTAAGAATTTACTGAATAAATCTTCTTTTCATTGTCAATTTGTTTTTCTTTAGTATAAATAATGTTAGTCTATCTACATTTGTTAATTATAAGGAGAAACTTCCTGTTTCTTTGAGATCCTCTTTCTTTTACTCGTTCTCGTGGGTGAGATGCAATGCTCGCTACGTAGGTCAAACATGCCTACAATTGAGACAGAGGGTTAACAAGCATCGGGGTCTCTCTCCCTCTTATGAGACTGGTCGACCAGCATCCAGTCCAGAATGTTCATCTATACGTAATCATTCTATTGGTTATGTTCATCCATTTTATACGAGTAATGTTTCTATTTTTCCATCTTCTGATCTTCAAAATACTGAAGACTATGTTCATCAACCAGGTTCATCCGTTCCTTAATGATTTGTCTGCTTCCATAAAACTTAATATTGCCCAAACCAACCAACTTTTACTCATTGTCTATTATAGTGAATAGTTGTTGTTGGTTAGCCGATCAGCCCACCCTGATCGAGCAAGCCGGCGGCACGCGGGTAACCGATCGCCCTCTCCGGAGTGGACCAGAGGTTCAGCGCACGAGTGATGTGTCGTGTTCTATGTTGTGCTAGAGCTGTACAGTCTGTCATAATGTGTTCAATTGTTTGTGGTGTGTCCTGGCACAGGTGGCAAGTGTTGTCTGTGGAGTTGTCTAGTCTGTGTTTATATGTCTGTACGTTGGGGTGATGTCCACATCGGAATCGTGCTAAGTTAATTTGATCCGATCTGCTCAGGCTGGTCTCTGACCTGTCAATGGGTGGCGGCTTCGCACCTAGGATCGCATTCGGACCGAGTCGTGTTAGTGCTTTGTGGGTTAGGTGTGTGCGTGTAAGTGTTTTCTGGACTGTGTGATGTCTGTGGGGCGTGGTATGGAATGGAGTATTTGGTTATAATGTCTCTCTGGTGTTACCTTAATGGTGCGAAGTGTTGGTGTATGATTGTACATGTAGTGGCAAGGGTGCTGTGGGTTAGTTGTCGCTGCTGCTATGAATTGTGTTCCCCTCATGTCTAAATGTTCCCTAATTTTCAGTATTTTTGTTTCTGTGTGCAGGTGTTCTATTGGTGTTGTTTGAGTACATCCTGTAATGATACGAAGTGCGTTGTTTTGTATTGTATGTAAGGTGTTTATGCGTGTGTTTGAGATAATGGGTGCCCAGCATGGGCTAGCATAGTCCATAACTTAGCGAATATATTGTTTGTATATGAGTGATGTTGTTTCCTGCTGGTGTCCAAAGTTTGTGCCTGTTAGTACCCTAAGCGTGTTAAGTCTTGACGTACATTTCTTTTTTAATGTCCTGAATGTGGTTTGCAAAAGATAATGATGTGTTGTATGTGACCCCAAGTATTTTGGTCCTGTGAGTGTGTCAAATATTGGTGTTGTTTAGTGTAAGCTGAGGAGTTATCTGGTGTTTTTTTGTGTTGCTTGTTAGCAAGGTTTGTAGGTTATCTGTAGCGGTGTCGATGTTGTTGTGGGTGGATGTTAAAGTGATGTCATCTGCATATGATGATAAGGTAAGCTTGTTATCTATGGGTGTTGGAATGTCATGCATGTATAAGTTGAAGTGTTGGTGAGAGAACAGAGCCTTGAGGGACCCCGTTCGGAAAAAGCTTGTTTTTGGATGACTTGCCATTAACTGTGACATGTGAGTATCTTCCTGAAAGATAGTTGCTCAGCCACCTTTTGGTGTTATTTGTGCATGTTTGTGTTGAATATTTTGTTATGAGAGGGAAGCGTGGGATAGCATCAAATGCTTTACTAATGTCTATTGTTGCTAATAGCGTACGTTGAGCTGGTCGTCTGGAGTTGATGCCATCCATGATGTGCTGCTTGAGGTTAGTGAGTAATGTCGTGGTTGAGTGGTGAGTTCTGAATCCATGTTGAGTAGGCGATAGTGGTATGTGTGGGTTGGTGATTTGTAAGAGTAGTCTTTCTGTTACTTTAGAAGGTGTGCATAGTAAAGTAATGGGTCTATAGGAAGCTGGTTCTGTTGGATTTTTGTTTGGTTTGAGTAGTGTAATAATTTTACCTTGTTTCCATATGTTAGAAATAATACAGTGTTGGTATGAATATATACTGATGTTTGTGAGAGCTAGTATTCCCTGTGGGCCTAAGTGTTTAAGGTGTATGTTAGATATGTTGTCTGGTCCAGTAGCCTTCGAATTCTTAATGTTTTTGATGATCTTGGTGGTCTGGTCTGTATTGAAGGGTGTAATGGTCGTGTCGAGTCTGTAGGTTTTCTTGTGTCTGGCTGTTTGTCTGTCTGCGTGTTTCTGGTTGTTGTCTCTGTTTAAGTCTTATCTTTGCGTAGTGATTAACTAGAATGTTAGCTTGTTGTGTATATGTTGGGATATTATTTTGGCCGCGACAAATAGCCGCGTGTGAGGTGTGAATGCCGCTGTTAGAGTGGGTAATGCTGTTTATAGTCTTCTATAGCCTGG
This sequence comes from Bathynomus jamesi, assembly GCA_023014485.1. Classification (NCBI taxonomy): domain Eukaryota; kingdom Metazoa; phylum Arthropoda; class Malacostraca; order Isopoda; family Cirolanidae; genus Bathynomus; species Bathynomus jamesi. The sequence goes on along the minus strand of JAJOZX010004620.1, from coordinate 274,426 downwards.
ATGTATCTGTGGAGTGGTTTAGTGTTGTTATGAATTCCCTAAATGTTTGTTTGTTTTTCTTTAAGTTTGTTGTTTATTTCTGTGTTGAGCTGTTGTATTTGCTGTTTGTGTGTTATGTTTGAGGTGGTTACGTTGCCTTATGAGGTGGGCTATTTCTCTAGTGTAATTTGGGTTGTATTTCCTAATGTTGCCCTTGGGTATGTATTTGTTTGCATTATTGATGATCTGATTAAATGTCTTGAGTGTTGTATTGATGTTTATGATGGGTGTGCTGTTTAATGTGGTGAATTGTTCCTCAGTCTGTATTTTGAACTGTTCCCAATCAGCTTTCTCGTAATTTCTGTAAGTGTGCCTAAGGCTATTGGGGCGGAGTGTAGAACGTGTTGTAATGATGATGGACAGGTGGTCTGATGACAGTTGTTTTTCTGTTCTCCAGTGTGTATGTGTTGCTAGTGAGGGGGGAATAGAACGTTATGTCTGGGGAGGAGTTTGAGTATCCTGCTTGATGTGGTGTGTGTGTATATTCTACTGTATAGTGAATAGTGGAGATTCAGTGCTAGTATCGGAGGTCTGACGCTAGCGTCTCCGAGAAACGGATACAATGAGAAAATAGACAATTTTGGCCATTCCAAATTTACTTCTCACACGCTGAGTTAACTTCTATTTGTAATATTTTTATAATTTTATCCTGCTTTTAAAACTGTCTTATTTTTGTGTATTCGTTTGTTATCTTTCTACATTTGCTAAAGATGACTCCAGTTGACACTCGAAACGTCCTATTAGATTAATTATACAGTCGCTTCAGCCTTCTTCTCGTGTAAATTCAAGTTTCCTAGAAACCGATATATATATATACCGTTTCGTAGAATCACGATTATAATTTTTAACGAGTATTATAACGGCTCCGTGAAGCTCAAATTTAATAATTCAAAGGGCTTTTTGTCAATCATCTTTTTACGTATAGATAACCAATATATATATATATATATATATATATATATATATATATTATTTTCGATATTTTAAGATGAAATAAATAACAATTATTACTATTAAAAATACTCGCCTTCGTTTTTTCATATTTGACATCAAATAAAATTAATCGCTAAATTAAGATCACGCGAAAATATATTTGACAATTTCTTTTGCAAAGACAAAATTTTAAATTTTCCATAAAACATAAAAGTTAAAATTATTGGCAGAAAATTACTGAATTTTCCTCTAAAGAAAATGAAAGCGATAAATATTATATATTTATATATATACATATACAGGGTGTTTCATAACATGTGGGACGCACTTTCAGAATGGATTCAGGACCTGAAAACTATGAAAAAAGTTTATATAAACATATTCCCAAAATCGCTTTTTCCGAGTTGCAGCCGTTTTGTGTTCCAGCAATGTTTGTGAGTGTGTACGAGACTTTATTTCATGTACGGCCTTACCGATTGTAATGTTTCGTACACTCAATGAAATGTTTCAATATCGTTGAGTGTAGAGCCATCAGTCAATCAGACGTGCATCACGGTTTCATTGTTCGTATTCGTAACTTCTTACCGTGAATAAGTGCGGTCCAGTGAAAAAAACCTTCTGAGTTTTTGTGCTATTCAGTGATAGTGCGCATTTGAAGTGAGAGAAATGACAGACATGCATCTCATGTATGGACTTGCCGAGTGTAATGCGGCCGCAGCAAGACGTCTGTATGCGAAAGGTTTCCGAATCGCTGTCTGCCAGATAAGAAGACCTTTCAGAGAACAGACGAGCGTCTTCGTGATACAAGACATTCAACAAGCGAGTTTCAGATGGTGTAGACTGTAGACCAATCAGCGCCAGAACTCTTGAGTTGGAGGAACGGGTTCAGGCGTGTATTCAAGCGCAAGGCGGTCATTTTGAGCACTTCCTTTAAAGGTAAGGCGGATACTTGCT
>JAJOZX010004620.1:250000-270000 GCA_023014485.1 Bathynomus jamesi | reverse complement strand
AAAATATTTTAGTACTTCCATTTTTCCCGGGCTTTTTAGGCATTGCTAATGTACTTAAACTTTTGGATATTAATGTAGTATTTTCATATAACAATATTGTGAAAAATATCATAGTAAAAAATAGCCCTACCAATAATTCAGGCATTATCTATAAAATTGGTTGTAAACAATGTGATTCCTTTTACATAGGTCAGACGGGAAAGGATTTGCACACACGTATAAAACAGCATCAATATTCCGTTAGAACAGGACAGTTGTCCAGTGCCCTTTTTGTCCATTTGTCAGAGTTAGCCCACTGTATTGATTGGAATAATGCTTCAGTTTTATTCCATTCTAGCAACATTGTTAATAGAAATATTCTTGAGTCTGCCATTATCCAACTTTCAAATAACTTCAACATAAGCAAAGGTCTTTTTCAACTCGATCCTGTTATTTTGAATTCCTTCCAAACAGATTTAGATAAGAAAGGTAGAACACTAAATCTTTGGTAAACTTGTCTGCTACTTTATTAACTTTTAATTTGCATTTTATTTTTATATATATCGAAACCTGACCATAGGCAGAGTGTTAAAACCCGGGCAGTATTCCAATATAAATTTGTATTTTTATAATCCATTTGATCTTGTGCTAAAAATCGATATTATTCCTTACAAATCTGTACGCCTCACGGATAATCCTTTAATTTTTAATTTTTATTTTTACTTCTCTGTTTATTGCATATATATATATATATATATATATATATATATGTATATGTATATATATGTATGTATATGTATATAGATGTGTATGTATATGTATGTGTGTGTGTGTGTATGTATGTATGTTATTTATTTTTCTTTTTTTTTCTTTCTGTAACCTATATATAGGCTGTTACCCTTTTATGTACTTCAGTGTTCCTGAGGATGTCATTAGACGAAAGCGCTTGAGCACCATTTGTGTTTCCTTTCCTTCGTGGTTTTATTCATCATAAATATTTTTCACGCGTTACTTTCGTGAAATAATTTTCATATATATATATATATATATAATATAAGAGAGAGAGAGAGAGAGAGAGAGAGAGAGAGAGAGAGAGAGAGAGAGAGAGAGAGAGAGAGAGAGAGATACAAGGAGTTACAAGGAAAAGAAGTACCTCAAAAGGCCTTGCGGCCCATACCGAGGAGGTATCAATGGCAACGGGTGCCAGGGAAAAATTCCTTCACCCTCAAATAGTGTGCAAGATTCGGTCTAACCTTTTCTTGAACTGATCCACAGAGGAACTGTTCACAACTTCTGAAGGTAGCCTGTTCCACGTGTCACAAATCTTGTAGGTAAAATTATGATAATAAAAACCCACTCTAATAGACAGAGTTTATTTTCACAACAGTTTCGATGCCCACTGGCATCCTCTTCGAGTGGATACAGAAAAACGAATGAACCAAAAACAAGAGGGAAAACAGTCCAGGGATCATTAAGAAATTCGCACCTAGGTTAGATCCCGTTCTCCCGACACTGGAAGGGCATTTTAATATAGGGTCCCGTTCATAAGTACATTCGCACAAATTTAAAACTATCTCCTTGTTCTATACATACAGATTCTATTATTTTTTTACATAAGAGAATTTTAACGTAGAAAAGAAGTTTTTTGCATTTATCTAGTAGGTAAAGTAATTCCCACACACACTGGTGCTAAACCGTTTCAAATCCAACCTCCAACCATTGTTGCGAGTTGAGTTATCATTTAAACTAAACATGCTTCTAAAATCGACATCGTTGAACCCGTGTAACAGCTCGAAAACTTCGATGAGTTGACCGCGCAGCCTCCGAGTTTCCAGCGAAAACAAGTTCAGGGCGCGTAACCGTCGATTGTAGCCCATATACCTAACGGAAGGGATTAACTTTGTGGCCCTCGCCTGCACTCGCTCCAGTCTGTCAATATCTTTCCTGAGGGTGGGCGACCAGAACTGCACAGCATACTCCAGGTGCGGCCGAACCAGGGAATTGTACAGAGAGAGCACAATCTCCTTGTTCCGAAATCGAAATTGCCTCCTCATATAACCCAACAGCTTCTGGGCTTTCTTTTCCACCTCTACGCACTGTTTGGTAAACTTAAGGTCGCTGTTAATTAGCACACCCAAGTCCTTTTCCAAATCAGTGGCCTCGATATTACTCCCTAACATGTAGTGGTCCGACTTGGGATTGGCGTAGCCAATGTGCATGACCTTGCATTTACCCAAGTTAAACGGCATTTGCCATCTTTCGGACCACTTTCCTATCCAACGTAGGTCAGCACGCAGTTGCTCGATCGCTTCGGGCGTCCCAACGTTGGCCCCAAGCTTGGTGTCATTAGCGAATTTGGCGATCCTACTGACGATGCCAGCGTCGATATCATTTATGTAAATGATAAACAACAGTGCCCCCCCCAAAAAAAACGGAACCCTGAGGAACCCCGCTAGTGACCGAGGCCCAACCCGACCTAGCCCCTTTAATTACAACCCTCTGCCGCCTATTCTTCAGCCAGTTTCCAATCCAGCTACCTACTTCCCCAGTGATACCCAGCGGGCGGACTTTGGCCATTAGCCGGCGGTGAGGTACCTTATCAAAGGCTTTCTGAAAGTCAGGATAAAATACAGTATATCAATCGCCCTACTCTTATCGTACTCACTCCACATGACGTGGAAAAACTCGAGCAAGTTGGTGAGACAGGACCTATGCCGCCTAAACCGATGTTGAGAGAGAGAGAGAGAGAGAGAGAGAGAGAGAGAGAGAGAGAGAGAGAGAGAGAGAGAGAATTTTAAATGAAATCGATTTAAAAAATTTTATTTTACCACAAATCCCTTATTCCTTCATTCCCCCAAAAATGTGAATCCTATAAAATAATTGGCAACTATCGCATGAAAGATCACATACATCACATAGGTATTCACATATATCTCGTATGTGAAACAATTTTATATATATATATATATAATATATATATATATATATATAATATATATATATATATATATATGTATATCATTCTTTTACATAAATTTCCCATACAATGTATCACAAGTGATTATAGATTTCATAGCATGATCATACCGCATATATAACATAACTGTTTCGCATAACAGTTGAACGATAATTATGGTATCCCACCATAAAATCGACAATAAAAATAATATGTTTTTTTTTATTCAAAAGACATTATTTATTGTAAAACTGCATTGTTGGGTGGCTAACTGTGCATTATTCCTACATTGGCTTTTTCATGTACAGCAATACTGAGCTCTCGCGCGTACACACACACACACACACACATATGGAGCGCACACAAGCAATAACCACTGACCATATATCCTAAAATTTAACTAAAAATTCCTTTAAAAATAAACAAACAATTATTTAAACAATTATTTCTACGATTGTAGCCGGTCGTTACTCCTTCTTGCCTACGGGTAAGTATTAAACGACCCCCCCCCCCCCCCCCCCCCCACCCACCCCGCCCCATTTCCCTAAAACTACAAAAAAAAAATTGGGGGTGGAAAGAGAAAATATATTACAAAAATATTGTATTAAAAAAGTATGCAAATTAATTGGTCACACCAGAATATATATATACACAGTACGTGTGTGTATATATATATATATATATACACCTTGGGAAGTTCAACAATGTACATACTAATTAGCTAGTGGTCATAACCATTAATTTTTTTTAACACACAAAAAAAAACACTAAAGCGCTTACCTTCTGGACAGTAAAAGAGATCACTCATCTGAAATATAAAAAAAAAAATTAAAATTTGCGCTTTAGAAATTAATATATATATATATATATATATATATATATATATATATATATATATTAAAATAATTTAAGGGGAATTGCGAAGAATTTTCCCATAGAAGCGGAAGAAAAATGAACAGACGACAGTTGAAATTACAACGATTTTGCATTGTAACTCCTTCGCAATTTACTATAATTTAATAATGATGAGATAGACTGGTACTGCAAATTTTATGGACTACTAACTAGTAGTAGTAGTCGTAATACTACTAATAATAATGATAATAATTTTTTGTTGTGTGATTAAAAGGGCATAAGTAATATAGGGTTGCCAAAAATTATCTTTACAAATTCAATTGAAATTGAATATTGAATTCGTAAAAGATAATTTATCGCTACCATATATATATATATATATATATATACGGTATATATATATATATATATATATATATATATATATATATATATATATATATATATATTCGTAATATGTTGAAAACTTTAAAACTCTTCACAACAATTACACAAAACTGAGTTCACCAAACTTTTTATGCGAATTTCCTGAAAAAAAAATTTGTTTTTCATTAAATTATAATCTTTTCCAGATGAGTTTAACGAGTTTACGAGTTTAATCTTAATATAAGAGAAGACAATAATGATGATGATAAGATAGAAATTAAACTCGTTTCCCGACTATTAAACTCAAAATTGAACTCATCCCGCGAATTCGCTGAATTGCACCACACACAAAAAAAAAAAAAATTTCACGAATCGAAAATTGAAAGAAATCAAAATGAAATTATATTTTTTTATGTGAGAAAATTCCATTTCGTAAAATAGAAAAAAAAAATAGATACGTAAAAAAAAAAAAGAAAATAGATAGACTTTCATTAATTTAGTTTTGGGCAACAAAATACATCATAATTTAAACTGGATATAATTATAATTTAATTAATTAATGCAATTAATTATATTCATATATATTATCATTGAAAAAAATCACCAAATCAAATTAGAAATTAAATTTTTTTTTAAAATTTGCTAAAAGTTTATCAAAATTAAATTAAAAAAATATAAAATTAATATCGTAATTAATGTCAGTCCAAATTATTACTAAAAATTTTAAATTCACTTTGAAATTACACCCCCAATCCCCATCGCCCCCCCCCCCCAATGTATTTTTAATTTAAACGAAGAATTCAATTGAATTTTAAATTATCAAAAGTACTGTGTTCAAAATTTGGGTTGGGGGGGGGGAGTTGGAGGGTTTCTGCCAAAATTTAACTTTGAGGCAAAATGTGTTTGTCTCAAATGGTTTCGTTTCGACCAAATGAAAGATTCTTTTACTAATACAGGGTGGGTCAAAAAAAAAAAAAAAAAAAAAAGTTACCATTTAAGTGGAATAATCAAATTCTGATATTTCCTTACAGAAAATGGGAATGTTATGGCACTTCAAAGTGCCACAATTTTAACCTTGTTTAACTCTTGTTTAACGGCCACCAATCTTTTCCACGGCTGAATAAAATCGGCTGACGTTAACAGAAAGAAAACAGCAGTGACGAATCGGGAGGACCAAAAACTGGCACAACGCTCAAGCCAATTAATGCGACCTAATGTTTTAATTCCTGTATTATTAATAGCAATATCATCGGGATTCGAAGCCCCAAGCTCGGTGTCATCATTTCGCTTCTAGGGAAAAACAGGTGTTACCAATGGGTTTCGAACGATGGCAAATTTTAACGAAACAGGACCTCATAATTTTCAACGCAGTGCTAATTTCTTATTAAAAAAAAAACAATCAAACTTTTTGTTTAAATTAAAAGAGAGTATTTTGGGTGAAACACAAAAAAAATGGAAGAAAAATTTGAAAACTAACAATGACATTCTAATTACCTAACCTGACTTAATACAAAGGAAAACAAAACAGAAAATATTTAAAATAAGTCCTATATTTAGTGTACTTATTCAGATAGTGTGTGTGTGTGTAACTGGGCATAAGTGAGGTCGAGTGTGCAGTAAATAATTCATAGATAAAGTGGGGTAATTTCTTTTTATGAGGTAACACTCTTGGTACCTCGGGACGTTAAAAAATGTACCGGTACATAAAAAATTCTGGGAACATTTTAACTGTCAGGAAAAAATAAAGATAGGGTGGTCCTGATAAGGTTAGGTTAGCTAAAGGTTGGTTAATTTAGATTAAGGTTGATTAGTGAGCACCTCACTATTTAATAACTCAACAGAAAACACCTTTCACACTTTAAATTACGTCCCAAACACTTATTACGCCCTTCTCGGTTCGATGGCACTGAGGTTAGGTTAGGTTAATGAGTTTCGTAGACATACAGATTTAAAAAAGTCGACACTTTATTTATGGTGTGTGTGTGTGTGTGTGTGTGTGTGTGTGTGTGTGTGTGTGTGTGTGTGTGTGCATTAACTACTCGTCCTAATTTGTTTGTTAATTAACCCAAGTGATAAAATCCCTCTTAATTCGGTGACGTCATTGCTTCACCTTCCAATTAAGGTAATTAACAGTTTTCAATTACTGCAATTAATTTTAATTTTGGCCTTTCAAAATCTTTCTATTTACAATTACGTCAAATAAACAGAGAAAGATATTAATATGCTCTCTCTAATATATATATATATATATATATATATATATATATATATAATATATATATATATATATAACTGCAAAGAACACGCAGTATAATTAACGTAAAGCGCTTGGTTTCATCGCGTATGTAGGAGAATTACGACTTCTGATCGAGTGAGGCCCATGGTGTAATGGTTATCATATCTGACCGGCAATCGGAAGATCCCGGGTTCGATTCCCGGGTGGTTACCTCATTTTTTCATTTGTTCGTTCTCCCTCCTCATCTTGCGCGGAATGTCTTCTATACAAGCGTCGTTCTTTACGTTGATATATATATATTATATATATATATATACCTTTCAAATGTTCTGTGGAAGGATTCCTCATTTCAGGAAGGTCAGGCCTTAGTTAACTTTGGTTTTGCTTCCGCCCGAATTGTTCATTCTGACGAAGGTCAAGCTTATCACTCCACCTACGACGTACAGTTTTAACGTGGAATCCGAACAACGCCCCACCACGGGCGGTCAGAAATTGTAAAATCCTCGCCCGGACTCGATCTCACGACCTCCCGATCAGCAGCCCGGCGCCTTAACCATTATACTACCCAGGGCACCCATTTATCTACCAACCGATTTTTATTGTGTGGAAGGATGAACAGCTGGGTTTTGCAGCGCGCGGCCTGCTGTCATCGGATCTCGATCCTGGGGCCGATGGATTCATAGTCAGCGACGCTAACCACTACACTATCGAGGCGCATATATATATATATATATATGTCAGTGCTACGTTGCATGGGTGAACTGAGTATATCTTAATTGGTTATTATCACGTAATAACGGTTCAATAAGAAGTCTAATTTTACTCCAAATATCTTTGTAATTATTGGGCGGATAGAAAACACACACACACACACACACACACACACACATATATAGGAAAAGGAGGTACAGGCAATAAAGAAAAATCCAAAATACTTCTATAGCTATGCGAAAAGGAAAACAAAAACGCGCGCCGCTATTGGGCCCTTAAGGAAGAGAAATAATGAACTAACCGACGATCCAAAAGAAATATCTGAAACATTAAGAGTCCAGTATGAATCAGTTTTTAGTACCCCAAAATATGACAAGGCGATACCTGACATAGATGCATTCTTTGAGAGGAAAATTGCGAGGAGTGTGTATAACAGACTTTAATTTTACTCCAGATGGTGTAGTGAGAGCTATAGGACAAATGAAACCAAATTCAGCTGCAGGTCCGGACAACTGGAACGCATTATTGATTAAAAACTGTAAAAATGAAATGGTTACACCTTTATACTGGATATGGAGAAGATCCCTGGACACTGCGGAAATACCGAGCATCTTGAAAAGAGCAAACATTGTCCCTATATATAAAGGAGGGGACAGATCTGAAGCAAAGAACAATAGACCAATGTCATTGACGTCCCACCTCACCAAAGTATTTGAAAGAATAGTTAGAGAGAAAATTTATGATTTCCTGGAGACACGGGAAAGATTCAACGAAAATCAGCATAGATTCCGATGAGGTAGATCATGCCTATCACAACTAATAGAACACTACAACAATATCCTCGATGCACTGGAAGGCAATGACAACTACGATGTCATATACACGGATTTGCTAAAGTTTTCGACAAATGTAATTATGGTATAACAGCACATAAAATGAAATATATGGGAATAACAGGCAAAGTGGTAAAATGGATCTACAATTTCCTCAGAGAACGTCTACAGGTCGTCAAAATTCAAGGTATATCATCATCAGAATCGGAAGTACGCAGCTCAGTACCACAAGGTCAGTGCTGGCCCCAATCCTGTTCATTATCATTAGTGATGGGACGATACCAAAATTTTTAACGATTCCGATACCACTAAAAAGTCTCGATTCCGATACGATTCTCGATTCCGATTCCGATTCTCAATATTTTTAAATATAATTCTATACTTGTTTTTCTGGAAATTGTCATATTCTACTCTGGTAAGATTAACTATTTACATTATGAGTATGGTAATATAAATTATAAATTATAATAGATTGGTTTAAAAATAAAAATCAACTGTAAGTTGTAACAATTCATTTTAATCTTCTTGATTACACATCATGGATATACATGTTTTAATGTATAGCTACAATACAATAAAAATAAAATTTGTTATCCTCTTTCATTTAAATTTTAAAGTTTACATTGCAAAACTGGTTCAATTAAAAGTTAAAGAATCGTTTTAAGAATCGGAAATCATGGTACAATTCTCTCGATTCCGATTCCGATTCCTGAAAAATGCTCGATTCTTCCGATTCTCGATTCCGATTAATCGTCCCATCACTAATTATCATGTTAACAGACATAGACAGTGGCGTAAACAGCAACAGTATAGTAACATCCTTTGCGGACGATACAAAGATCAGCAGAAAAATCAGCGATGCAAATAAAGTGGAGCCCTTGCAGAAGGAGACGAACAAAATATACAAATGGTCAGAAGACAACAATATGACATTTAACACCGAGAAATTTCAGCTCTTGAGATATGGTAGAAATGAGGAACTTAAACAGACTACATATTATGCTCCAGATAGACAAGAAATTCAGAGAAGCACGAAAGCGGTCGACTTGGGAGTAATAACGACCGATGATGCCAAATTCGAGACACAAAATCAGATAGCAATAAATAAAGCAAAAAGAGTCGCGGGACAGGTACTAAGAACGTTCAAAAGGAGGGACAAGACAGTAATGATATCCCTGCTGAGAACACTGATCATACCAAAACTTGACTACTGCTCAGTTTTGACGTCGCTATATAAAAAAGGAAGAAATTAATAAACTAGAAGAAACGCAGAGATATTTCATAGCCAAGATTGATTGCTGAAAATAACTCAACTACTGGGAAAGACTACTTAAACTAAATCTGTACTCCCTGGAAAGAAGAGAGAGGTAGACCATAATCTACATATGGAAAATGATCGAAAAACTGGTACCAAACCTCAAACTAAACCCAATTACCATTCAAACAACACTGGAAAATACGAAAGGCAGGATATGTAGTGTTCCCAAATTAAAGGCCCGACAAGGGACCTCCTCAACACTGAAGAAAAATAGCTTGGTTGTCAGAGGGCCAAGACTTTTTAACCAGCTTCCTAAGGACCTCAGAAACGTTACAGGGGTCAAAGTTGAAGTCTTCAAGAAAAGACTAGATGCCTGGCTCAGGACGGTACAAGATGAGCCGGGTGTACCTGGCTATGTACGGTGGAGAGCGCAAGAAAGCAACTCGCTCCTCCACCAAGCGGACCTAGAGGCGGGGCCACCAGCTTGACCTTCGTGTGAAGAGACCAACGCATGGAACAGCAACGAGGTTAACGAGGTGTGTGTGTGTGTGTGTGTGTGTGTATATATATATATATATACCTTTCAACCTTTCAAATGTTCCGTGCTATTATTCCTCATTTCACGAAAGTGAAGCTTGTCGCCCTTCCTCTCGAGTTGGTTTCTTATACTCTCCACCTCACATAGCCAGGTACGCCCGGCTCATCGGGGATTGTTCTGAGCCAGGTGTCTAATCTTCTTTTGAAGATGTCCACCGCAAGACCGCTCGTGTTCCTTAGTTCTTTGGGCAGCTGATTAAACAATCTTGGTCCTCTCACAACAAAACTATTTTCTTTCAGGGTTAAAGATTTCCCTGTCCCTGTCTAGCCTTTAGTTTGGGAACATGACACAGTCTTCCTTTTCAACTTTCCACTGTTGTTTGGGGAGTTATAGGGTTTAGGGTTATATATATATATTATATATACATATATATACAGGGTGTCCCAAAAGTCCGGCATCATAGGAGAAATTCATATTTTTCTATTTCTACAAACCATAATTCATATTTTTCTCTTTCTACAGGCCATAATGTCTGTGAGCAAGGAAAAACGAATCCAGATAATTCTACTCATAGGAAATCGGAGTCAAAGAGAGGCCGCTGCTGAATTTAACAGACTGCATCCAGACCGCGAGCCAGTAACACAGAGTTGTGTTAGCAGACTTGTTGCAAAGTTTAAGGAAACAGGATCCATAGAAGATAAACCACGCAGTGGACCTTCAAGGAGGTCCACTGACGATGATACAGCGACTGCTATCCTGTCTCATTTTAACAGAAGTCCCAATAAGTCTCTTCGGCGATTGTCCGCCGAGACAGGAGTGTCGAAAAGTAGCATCCATCGCATTCTTCAGGCTCACAAATGGCATCCATATAAACTTCAGATCCTACAGAAATTAAGCGAAGATGATCCCGAACGGCGGGTGGAATTTTGTGAATGGGCTACGAAACAATATGGTCGGGATGCCAATTTCCCGTCCACCATTCTGTTCATGACGAGGCTGTTTTTATGGAAATGGTGAGGTAAATGACAGAACACCCGCTACTGGTCTCAAAACAACCCTCACTGGTATACCTCTTCAAAGGAACAAGGTGCATCTCGGGTGATGGTATGGTGTGGCATTTGGGAGGATCGAATCATAGGCCCCCTCTCTTTCGATGAACATGTCACTGGAGGCACCTACCTACGTATGTTCAAGGAAGAAGCATTTCCCAGTGTCTTCAACGAAGAAGGAAATTTCCCAACATGGTTCCAGCAAGACGGCGCTCCTGCACATTAGAGCACCGAAGTCATTGGATAGGACGTCGAGGGCCTATGGAAGGAGCAGCTAGAAGCCCGGATCTCACGCCACTACATTTTTATCTCTGGGGCCACTTGAAAGCGCTGGTATACGCAGATAAAATTAGGAGTGTTGAACATTTGCGGCAGCGCATTATTGGGGCATGTAACACCATTACTCCTGACATCATTCACCGTGTGCTTGCTGACTGGGTATCACGTCTGAATTTGTGTATTGAAAACAATGGTGGATATATTGAGCACGTTCTGTAAATAAAAGCTTTTATTTTGCCTTTTTTTATTATTTTTCCTATGATGCCGGACTTATGGGACACCCTGTATATTATTCTGTACCGCTCGCGACTTCTTTCAAGAGAGTAGAGTTTCAGGGATTGTAGTCGAGACCAGTAGTCCTCACCTTCCATTTCCTCTATCTTAGACGTAAAAGTCCGTTGTATAGCTTCAATGCTCGTAATGTCTCTTTTTCTGTGTGGGCTTGTGAGTACTGAGCAATACTCAATTATTGGTAGGACTAGACTCTTCCATAATTTGAGCATGATGTTTGCTTTTCTGCTGCGGAAGCTCCTCCAGATGATTCCCATTATTTTTCTAGCCGTTGTGATTTTGATTTTATAGTGCTCTCTGAATTCTGCATCCGACGACATTATTACTCCAAGATCCCGACTTGTGGATTTGGTGTTATCTGTTTGGCTTGCGGAGTTTTGTACCCTTTTTTCTGTAGCTCTTTGTTATTACCATATCTTAGAAGTTGGAATTTTTCTTCGTTGAACTTCATATTGTTATCTTCTGCCCACTGGAATAATGTTTCAATGTCGTTTTGAAGTTTTCTTATGTCATCTTCGTTCAATATTTCCTTACATATCATTGTGTCATCTGCGAAGCATGATACAATACTGTCCTTAATATCTGCAATCATTATTATGAACAGCAAGGGAGCTAATACTGTCCCTTGTGGGACAGAGCTCACGACTTTCGAGACTTCCGATTTAACTCCGTTTACCACCACTCTTTGCGTTCTTTGGGTCAAGAAATTAAATATCCACCTTCCTAGCTTTCTAGCAATTCCTGTATCCTTAAGTTTGTGTGCTATGATTCCATGGTCACATTTATCGAAGGCTTTAGCAAAGTCAGTATATATTACATCAATGTTTTGTCCTCGACACAATGTTCCTAATATTTTCTCCTGGTGGTCTAGTAGCTGTGACAGGCATGATCTACCCGTCCTGAAGCCATGTTGATTTGGGTTGTATAAGTCTTTTTCTTGTAGGTAGTAGGTAGTTTTGCCTCTAATTATGCGTTCAAAACACTTTATAAGGTGTGAGGTGAGAGCCACTGGCCGATAATTTTTGGGCATTGCTCTGTTACCACCTTTAAATAGGGGAGCAATGTTCGCGTTCTTTAAGGGGAGTGGAATTTGTCCTGTGTCGAGTGATTTCCTCCATAGTAAGTATAGCGGTTTTGCAATACTCTTTGCATTTCTTCAGAAATGTGGCACTCCGTGTGTCTGGCCCTGGCGCTGAATTGTCTCGCATCTGTGATAAGGCCGTAATTACATCTCCTTCCGTGAACTCGAAGTCCATTAATAGGTTTGTGCCGGGATTTGTTCTTGGTTGATCTGTATCAATGTCGAAAAACTCGTCTGGGTTTTCCACTTCCATCTAGGACTTAGGGATGCTAAACACAGATTTAAATTGTTCCCTAAGCAGTTCACTTATTTCTTTCGGGTCATTTGTGTATTCGGACTCCCCGTCTATCAACGGTCCAATACTCTCCTTACACTGCATTTTCCTTTTCGCAAAAGTGTAGAAGTATTTTGGGTTATTTTTATGTTTTCTGCTACCTTGTTTTCCTCCTCGTTTGTCTTATGTATGAATGTTTGCTTTAGGTCCATTTCTATTTCGCCAAGTTTCCTCTCTAGTTTGAGTCTCTTTGCATCAGTTTTGCATCTGTGATGTTTTACGGTTTGTCTTCGTTACCTGAATAGAGTCCTGATTTTCCTCTCGAGCTTGCTACGTTTTCTTTCGTGTCTCTCAGGAATATGTTTCAGTATTATAGGTTTGGTTTCCGTCTCTATTATACAGGGTGTACATAAAGTCAGGATCTATTTTTGTGAAGCACTTGGAAATTATATGGAATTCAATCATAAAATGATAAAGTGGTAACATTTATTAAATAATTAAGAGTAGGATTCGACGTGACGCCCATCAGTATCCCTGCACAGCTCAAATCGTTCCGCAGCATTTCTAAACACATTCTGGAGCATTTGCGGGGTTATGTTATCTGCAGCAGTTCGTATACGTGTACGTAAGTTTTCAAGACTCGTAATCTTCGTCTGATAGACGTGCGATTTGATAAAGCCCCATGCAAAGAAATCTAAAGGGGTTAAATCTGGTGATCTCGCTGGCCAAGGTCTTTTGTTTCTTCCGCGTCCGATCCAGCGATTTGGAAAACGTCCATTTAGATAATCCTGAACAATTTTGGCATAGTGACAAGGAGCACCATCATGTTGATAGACGACGGTACTAACAATCCTATCCCTGTCGTCTATCAACATGATGGTGCTCCTTGTCACTATGCCAAAATTGTTCAGGATTATCTAAATGGACGTTTTCCAAATCGCTGGATCGGACGCGGAAGCACAACAGACCTTGGCCAGCGAGATCACCAGATTTAACCCCTTTAGATTTCTTTGCATGGGGCTTTATCAAATCGCACGTCTATCAGATGAAGATTACGAGTCTTGAAAACTTACGTACACGTATACGAACTGCTGCAGATAACATAACCCCGCAAATGCTCCAGAATGTGTTTAGAAATGCTGCGGAACGATTTGAGCTGTGCAGGGATACTGATGGGCGTCACGTCGAATCCTACTCTTAATTATTTAATAAATGTTACCACTTTATCATTTTATGATTGAATTCCATATAATTTCCAAGTGCTTCACAAAAATAAATCCTGACTTTATGTACACCCTGTACATAGTATTTCTTGTGGTCTTCTCGTGTGTATATATATATATATATATATAAAGTTTGAATCTGAAACTTTGTGTGTGTGTGTGTGTGTGTGTTTTAGGGATGGTTTAAGCCTGTGTCAATTACTAATTTTTATTCATCGAGAATACACCTTTTCATTTGCCAACGACCGCAGTCGAGTGAGTAAAACCTTTTCCCTAAAAGTTTGGTGAAGACAATGAGGTCGAGGGTTCGACTCTCGATGATAACAATAATCCAAGAATTAACGCAATGGGCCGCATTAGTTGGCCTGAGCGTTGTGCCAGTTTCTGGTCCTTATCACAGCTAATTACTTACCTTTTTCAATTACAGAGAACAAATTAAGAAAAAAAAAGATACTGGTTGATTATTTGAAAATTTTTGACACTTCTTACCTGAGCTATGGCACCCGAGAAGGTAATTAGGAGCAGGAGAAATCCCCTCAGCCCCGGTACCCACATTCTGAAAATAGGAAAAAAGTATTGATTATTATAAGGAAATATAATAAAAAATGTAATAATTAACAATTGTTTTGTAAGCACTCAACCCAATTACTTTTGAGTCACTTGGATTAACGAGGTTAAGTGACTGGCACTGGCGCTGGGTTGTGGTTGGATGGGTGACCACTGTCCTCCGCGTTCGGATGGATCTATCGTACCGACCCGTAGTTGGCTCGGCTTTCACATAAAAGGTAGGTTCACTCTGTCACGTGACCTTTGTCGTTATGGAGGGGGGAAAACAGACAACCCCGAACATTATTTATTACTTTAAGTCAGTTATTAAACGTATATTTTTTAGCCACCACTGAAATTTTTGGAGTCACCAATGACCTTCCCCAGAACAATTTTATTCAGCTATAAAAAAAATATTTTGAGTCAACGAGTCAGTTCATTTGTAGAGTCAAAATCTCAACAATCAAACTTTGGGAAGCAGTTAAACACAAAATTCTGAGTCACCAAGTGAACTAAAAATTTGAGTCGCTGTACTTGAATCAAGAATGACTATAAAACGTATAGAACTTATCGAGAGTCACTTATTTTTAATCCAATAATTTAATAATCATGAAAACAACCCAATTTTTCGGCCCCCGTTTTCTACGATATGTCTTTTTAAGGAGAAACTTTAAAAAAATAACACCTAATTCCAATAAACAAGAATTGTAGAACAATTATAAAAAATATCTCACGTTAACCAACATTTAAAATGAGTCACAAATTGAAAGGTCAGCCGATCGTGTCCTTTTGCCTTTAACATTCTGTGTGTGTGTGTGTGTGTGTGTGTGTGTGTGTGTGTGTGCGTGAAAACGGACAAGAGACCTTTTGCTCTATAATCTATATGTTACTGGACGCGGAGTTTTGTAATAACACGCAAGGAACGCATACGAAACTGGCATGAGGAGCGGACATACGTATATATACACACAGTATATATCAGGACTTCCCCAACATTGAGGACTTTTGAGGAATTCATCACTAAAAAATATGTAATTCGTCACTAATGAACTAAGGAAGTGAAGGACAAATAGAGAAAACACAGCTTTTTGTCACTTTTAAAATATATTTGATAATTTTAATATAGGCCTATAACGTATTGGGGCCAGATACTGCGAGAGTTTTCTATCATTTGAGCCATCATAAACCTTGGAACCAGGTTACAATGTATTTATAGTATTAAGATTTAAAATCTAACCTCCATGATTATTTAATAACCCTTTCTTGCATCTTGTTCAGTACACTGAACATTTAAAATAATTTGGTATCCCTTCAAATATAATCATTTTCTCTAAGAAATTTGATTTTATTTGAAAGAACGTCAATCGATGGGGATGTACTGTTTCAAAATGGAAATACGCTGGCAATTAAAATTAATACCTATTTTTCTTTAATTTATCAGTTATAAAAAGCAATCAAACCCATTTATACGTATGAATAATGCATATTATAAATACTAAATCGTATAACGATATATGCAATATATATTATCGAGCATATTATGTTTTGATAGTGTTTAACTCGGGTCATATATTTTGTTCAATTTACTGAATAAAATGGTGAAGTACTTTGTGTGTGTGTGTATGTAAAACTTTTTTAAAACTTTACATTTCCTGGTATTTGTATTGAAGTAACCTTTTTGTTATATATATATATATATATATATATATATATATATATATATATATATATATGTGTGTGTGTGTGTGTGTGTGTGTATAATTCAAAGCTATCGAATTGCACTTCTTTTCCATATGTTCTAAAAAATTGAACAACACACACACACACTCCTATCTAAAACTGAACGGTGCCTATGATAGTTTGAATTTAACCTGTTGCTGCATACCACCTAGTTTACCGACTTTGTTCTGGGTCAGGCCAGACGATTTTACTCAACCAAGGGAACACCCCAATACAAGAAAGTATTAAGCTTACGTTTAACAAATCCCCGACGGAGTTTAACTTCAACAAATGATTTCCGTTAACCTGAGAAGCGGTGAAGAGCGAACGAACAAAGTCAGAAAATGAGCTCAATTTTTCAATGACGTCATCAGTATGCAGGGAAGGAAGAAGCAAAAGGAATGAAGTAATTTCCGAAAACACTTTCCCACGAACGGTGAAATGTATGCTTCAGGTCATACACACCAATTAGGTGTTTAATTAAAGTAACAAACTCTACAATTAGCCTAACTGCACTCAATTCTGAGCACGCACGCACACACACACACACATATATATATATATATATAGTGTGGTGGTGTTGTGGTTAGAGTCGCTGACTACGAATCCATCGGCCCCGGGATCGAAACCCGGTGATGGCAGGCGGCGCGTAGCAAAACACAGTTGTTCATCCTTCCACACAATAAAAATTGGTTGGTAGATAAATGGGTACCCTGGGTAGCCTAATGGTTAAGACGGTGGGCTGCTGATGGGGCGTGGTTCGGATTCCACGTTAAACTGTAGGTCTAAGGTGAGGTGACAAGCTTGACCTTCGTCAGAATGAACAATTCGGGCGGAAGCAAAACCAAGGTTAACCAAGGTGTGTGTGTGTATGTACATATCGGTGTACAATAATTTTTTAATTAAAATAATGACTTTTGAAAAATAAAGAACAGTTTTTAATTTGTATTTTTAAACAACGATAAAGTTAAAATCACTCTTAATTGACTAACAGATTTCGTAATAACATCATAACAATATATTATATATATATATATATACACACACACACGTGTGTGTGTGTAAAAAAAATTTTATAAATTCTTAAACCAAAAATAAAATCAGTATTACGTAATTAAAGGGATTGGATCTATTAATAGACGTACACACACACACACAAATAAATGCGAGATGATCAAATTAAATTCTGTAAAGTCATTCTTAGTCTTTGATAAGGTTCTGGCTTTTCATTTTTTCTTTTGGTGAAATGAAGAATCAACCAATGGATCAAGTCGTTGCTTGCTTCATTTCCACTTACGTAACACACACACACACATTATGTATATAGCATATGCATATGTATATATATTATTGCATAACTGGTAAATAAAAGAAACATCTTAATTTATACCGACGTTTTCGCTCAGCATTATGCATATCCTCTTCAGTCAAGACAATTATATTTGTTACTTTTTATATTTCATACGGTAATTGCACTTACAATCTCTCTCTTATATATATACATAGATATATGTGTGTGTGTGTGTGGATGAGTATATGTGTGGGTGTGTATGTGTGAAGATGAATTAATAATTTTCATCTATCTATATGTTTGTATACGATGATACTTCTGTTCAAACCATCACCATTCTTTCCAAACTCGCTAACTAATAGTAACAACAAGTAATATCAAAGAGAAACCCCCCAAATATTAAAAAGTGAAAACCACATAAAAATGTTTTGCTATTTTTTGTGTTCAATCAAAGCTGGGAGATAAATTAAATGCCACTTGGCAACACGTTGGTGTAAGTTACCTACCCACTACTCCTCAATCCTGATTGGGGAATTTTTAATTGCTTTTAGCACCAGAAATATTTTAATTTAATTTAATAATAATAATGTTATAGTTAAAATAGTTAATATTTTTAATAGCAGAGACATAGCTAATAGTGAATCATTAAAAAACCCTGAACACCTCAATATCTTTCGGTCTTAAGAGTTGCTCCACCACTTTTTTTTCACGACAGCTGTGTATTATATATATATATATATATATATATATATATATATATATATATATATATATAATATATATATTATCCATTTAGCTATTTTTATTTCTTTAATAATGTTTGAAGTGTACAAACAAAGCATTAAAACAGTGGTCGCGGAGACCACTGTTTTAGACAAGGTCGAAATTTGTTACAAAGATGTTGATTGGTCGAAATTGGTCATGTTACAAGGACAAGAGGAAGCCTCAAAGACCTTTCGGTTCACTCGGGTAGGTTCCTGTGGGAAATAATTAACCAATTTAAAGCGACCACTTAACCAAGTGTCATCGGGTGTCCGTGAAACTTAATATTTGCCTAATAATAATAACAATTCGCTCCGTCATCAAAATCGAATTTAGTACCTCATATAAATTTATGCATACACGGGTAAATAGTGACAAACAGCCAGATAGATATAACAGACATGTTGAGTCTGTGTCCCAAACAGACAAAGCGAGCAATATTCTGACCGTCTGATTCAGGAACAAAGTCCAACTCGGCTCAAAGACGAAATAATTACAAAATTAAATCCGCGCGAAACCCCAAAACAGGAATAGAGACAAGGAATTAATTTAATTTTTTTTTCTTTAATAAACCTCACCTATATATATATATATATATATATATATATATAACGTAAAGAACGACGCTTGTATAGGAGAATATTCCGCGCAAGATGAGGAGGGAGAACGAAACAAATGAAAGAATGAGGTAGCCACCCGGGATCTTCCGATTGCCGGTCAGATATGATAACCATTACACCATGGGCCTCACTCAATCAAATGCCGTAATTCTCCTACATACTCGCAGAAACCAATGCCCCAAGTTAAAATGTATATACAGTATATATATATATATATATATACTTTGGTCGAAAGTTGGCTTATTTTACGAAATACCGATATTCGCCGAGAAACGAATCGAAGCGCAAACAATAACGGTCCGATCTTGCCGATCGAACGAAGAAGGAGGAGGTGAGGAAGAAACAATCCTTCCTCAATAGGAAGAAAAGATTGAAAAAAAGACGCAATTGATACGTGAAAAAGAGACGGAACAAGCTTTTGAACGACTCTCGGTAAGATCGAAGCGGAGAACATTACTCGGGTCTCAGATACATTCTGAGGGTTACATACGTGTCCATTGTTTCGACCACACCTTTAAAACACACACACACACACATAAGCAGTATTAAAATTTAATCGTGGCCGAGTGGATGATACAAGACTGCGATGTGGGGCTTGGGTGAGTGGGTTATATATATATATATATATATATATATATATATATATATATAGAGAGAGAGAGAGAGAGAGAGAGAGAGAGAGAGAGAGAGAGAGAGAGAGAGAGAGAGAGGTATAAAATTCTTCTGTAAAAATAAAATAATCAAGATTGTATTTTCACTTTGAAATTAATCTTCACATTTTTAATTTTTTTAATTTAAAAAAAATTAAATTAAAAATCTTGAAACAATTCGAAAACTCGAAATATTTTTCATTTTATATATATATATATTCGGTAATCTATAATTTTAATCAAGATATAATCTCCTCTCCTGTAATAAGTGATACTTCTAAGTACCTCATGTTATTGTTTTGTGAGGTACCGTAACTTCAGTAAAGATATGGTAAACAGTAATTTCAAAATACCGTATTAAAAAATTTCCCTTCAGTTACAAGTTTTGTTGATATCAAAAAGGAAAGGTTGTCTGACAGGTATAGGCTTACGATTGGAAGGGAGAATTGGTGTGTGTGTGTGTGTGTGTGTGTGTGTGTGTTG